>VXBD01028160.1:222119-249266 GCA_013399975.1 Indicator maculatus | reverse complement strand
GGGGGGAGAGTGTCAGATCTGACTGCAGCACCACTAAAATATCATTCTTTTATCACTTGCCCTCATTTCAGTTTTAATAAGCTCTCTTGGCTCTCTTATCTTTTTATGTTCACTCCACAGCAATTAAACAGAAATGCAAATGTCAAACCCATTTTTATAATGGTGCCTCTTACAAAACTGCAATAAAGTCAGCAAATGATATATTTGCTAAATGGTCTTTCTTTTTTTTTTCCTCCACAAAATCTAGCTAATAAGAGGATAATGCCTGTATATGTGCCATGTGTGTATTTGAATGTTTTATTATAAACACAGGAAGATTGTTAGTTAAAATTTGAGTACAACTTCTGAGGAAGCAGGCTCTGAAAGCTCAAATCAGTTAAATAAGGCAGGGAGAGAGTTTATGAATATTCAGGCTGGATTTCCAAACAGCTGCTCTATTTGACCATTAAAAAAAAAAAAAACCAACAACCCTTTTTTATTCACTATATGCAAACATTCGGTAAAATGAGCTTGCATTCACACAAATGGCTGTTAACTACTTCAATTCAGATGTATTTTCACACAACTCTCTTCCCCCTTTATAAGGGAGCCTCATCAGAGAGCAAACAAGAGAATTCAGCTTTATTTTCCTCTGTTTTGCTCTGAAACCAATCTAGCAATTCAATCAAGAAACAGAGGGTACAGCACACAAGATAATTTGATAATCACCCACCTTGTGCTGTCACAGTGATGACAGCTGATCACTACTACCAGTAGAAAAGTCCTCATTCCAAGGTAGGAGAGGTGCACATATTCTGACACAAAACCCCATCTGTCTCCAGGTCAGGTATTTTCCTGTGATCCCTACCAAAGGCAGACAGAGGTTTCACACTCTGTAATACATTTGCCTTATCATCTGTGAAGTGTAAAAGCATTATTCTGCAGGGGAGGAGCTGACAGGGAAAGACTACATTCCTACTCCTCCCAAACAGAACTATGACTAAATATCAGAAAAAATAATTTAAATCCAATTCTGAACACTTACTCTATGCATTTGACTCCATTTCTGGATTGAGATAGATTTCATGTAAATTAAAAAATTCATCTCAATTCAAGGAGCCAGAAGGAACATGCAAAAGAAAAGGCTACATTCCTACTTGATCCATTAGCATCCTTGTGTCTCTATCATTTTTCCCTCCACCTGTTCATCCTTTACACAAACTATTCATAGCTGTAACAGCAGGGTGGTAACATCAGAAAAATGGCAGGAGTGAAATCATGCCACTAAACAGCAGCAACTGAGCCTCTGTCAAGCAGCACCATATCAGCACAGATTAGAAGAACTAGGCATCAAATAAAGGGCTGTATCATGTTTACACAGCAAGGTGTTGGCAGAGGAGGGCTGCAGAGGTGGCCAGTGTGAGAAGAGTCCAGGGGATGCCCCATGCTGGACAGATCCTGCTCCAGCCACCTCCAATAGGTCTACCTCCAAACAGAGCTGAGCTCAGGAGCTGAAGTCATTGTGCCCCTGGGAAAGCATGCTTAAGAAGGCAGTTAAGGAAATAAAAACACCCAAACAACAACAAACTGTGCAGCAGCTGTGAGAGAGAACACAGAAAAAAACTGAGAAATAACATGGTGAAAAAGGAAGAGAAAAGTTGCAACAGGTACTGGAGCAGAGATTCCCCTGTAGCCTATGGAGAAGACTATGATGATGCAAGTTGTCCCCATGTAATCCATATAGGATCATACTGGAGCAGATAGCCCCACTGCAGCCCATGGCAGACCCTATGCTGCAGTGGGTGGATGTGCCACAAAGGAAGCTGCAGCCTGTGAAGATTCTGAATCCCATGGGGGACTTGAGTTAGAGTAGTCCTTCCTGAAGAACTGTACCCTGTGGAAGGGACTCATGCTGAAGAAAATCTTGAAGAACTTCAAATAAGTGAAGGACTCAAACTGGTGCAGCTCATGAAGGACTGTATGACATAGGGGGGACTCCACAACAGAGCAGGGTAAAAGTGTGAGGATGAAGGGGCTAAAGAGATGGCCTGTTATGAATAGACTCCAACTCTCATTTCCCATGCCCCTGTGCTGCACTGGGTTGGCAAGGAGAAGGAAGAGTGGTTGAGAATGAAGTGATGTTGAGCCAGGGGAGGATGAGGAGAGTGAGGGAAGATGTTCTTAGTTTCACCTTTATCACAATTCTCTATCTTTTTAATTAGCAATAAATTAAATTGATTTTCTCCAAGTCTGTTTTGCACACACAGGTAATTAGTAAGTGATGTCCCTGTCTTTGTCTTGACACACACGATTTTTTGTCTTATGTTTTTCTCCTATCCTGTTGAGAAGGGGAAGTGAGAGGGCAGCTGGCAGCCAACCAAGGTAAATGCACCACAAGGGCAAACCATTAAGTTCCTGATGGCTCTCAAAGCAATTTTGAATCCCCAAGGTATAAGAAAAAAATTGCTTTGAATTTACACTGTCACTCATTCTCCAGTGATTATTACAATTGTTCTCAGCAACAGCCTCATACATTAAAAAAAAATTACTTTGTTTTCAATAGGCTATTATATATTGTAATCTTTAAAAACTATAGTCCTTAGACATGAGTTCCATGATTTTCTGCAGAGTTACAAGAAAAGGAGACAGAAGCAACACAAATATGATACACTAAGGCAGGAGCATTACTTGTTTAAGCATCACTTTTGGAGTCTAGACAAGAACACCACTTTGATGTTCCATACCATGTATTCTACTATAATTTTGAGTTCTAAAAGGCAGAAAATGACCATAAAATGTAGCATGACTGAAAAGTTGTCTTTCAAAAGACCAGACTGACACTGCAGTGCAAAAGCAATGGTTTGAGTCAAATGTGGGGGCCACTATGCACTAAAAAGTGATTATAAAGTAGAACATTACCTACAGCTGGCCCAAGCCAGAGTTCATCTTTCCTAAATTTAAGGCCAGGCTGGATGGGGCTCTGAGCAACCTGAAGTGTTCCTGCCCATGGCAGAAGGGTTGGAACTAGATGAGTTCTTGGAGATCCCTTCCAACCCTGACAATTCTATGATTCTAAATTTGAAGTTACGTAGCAATTTTATTAAGTAATCTATTAAGTCTTAAAGATGTGCTTGATATTTTCTCTTCATATTGACTATGATTTGACATTTTAATTGTCTTCCTAAAAAGTTGTCTTCTCTGCTTTGTTCTCACTTCCACTTTGTTTTTTAAATCTATACTACACCAATAGCAAAAGCATCTCAAACGTAATCTTAATCTTAACGAACTGAAAAAAACAAATGCAGAATCACATGAGTTTTCAATAGGACTTCTCAAATGCTTCCTAAAACACTGATAGCACAAGTTCAAAGGCTCTGTACCTTGAAGTAGATGAGCAGCTGTTGGCACAAAGTCATGTCTCCAGCTCATTAAGAGATGTAGTTAAAAAATGTGGGGGTTTGATAGCATATTTACTGTTCCTCATAACTTACTTTCAAGCTTCACTTTTGCACTTGGTAAGTATAATAATAAAGACAAAAAAAAATACTTCTAATTAATGCCTCATCAAAAATAAATGACTTCCAGAAAATGGAGCAACTCTCTTTGGACATACTTCAACACCATTTTTCAAACACGTTGCATCTCCATTTCATTTCATCTTCTATCCTAAGTGACACACAAGAGTAACTGAAAAGGAGGACAAGTGGCATTGCTGTACAGCAGAACTAGCAGAGAATGGTTATTGCTTTAGGTCCCAAGTGTCATGCTGCATGCAAACAATCTGGTCTGCTCCCTAGAGAAGATGACTGAATGAGATGTATCATTCAGTATTTCTCAAAGGTTGAACCAAGAATTTGGATGCTTTCATTATTGAAGCTATTTGAATGCAGCTGCTATTTCCTAAGCAGGCTGGCCGTTATGATGTCTTTAATAGGTCACAGTTAGATACTCAATGGTAGAGGCATATAAATGTTTACAACAGAATATAGATTTTACAAATCTCTCTCTCTCTCTACACATCAATTTTAAACCCACTGTTACAGCTGCCTTTATCCTGAAAATAAACTGAAATACCATGTTTTCCTCTAGTTCAAGTCTTAGAATTGTAACATAGTATTTGTATTCTGGTAGTGTCAAAATACTCTAGCCAAAATGAATGCCTCCCTGTTTTAGGTGTTGTGTATACAGAAGAAAGCCCATGCCTGCAAATCTTCTATTAGAAAAGAACTGACCTTTCACAAAGAGGAGGAGAAGGAGTGCTTGAGATACAAAGCTATGTATTTTTTACTTCCTACTTCTGAAATTTTACCTTCCCCCCCCCCCCTTTTCTGCAGTTGCAAAATAAGTAAGGACAAGTGTGCCTAGACTGCAACTTGTGACAGGTAAAGGAAAAGAAGTAACTTTCAAAGAAGTGTTTCAAACTACTTGTGTTTTGATGGGAAGCAAAATATAGGCAAGGCAGACAGAAAGGCTGGCAGGAAGGAAGGCCTGGAGGAAGCACAGCATTGAGATGAGTGATGTCTTAAGCATCACAGCAGAGGATTAAGGTCACTAATTTAAAGTCAGTTGCAATGAAGGGAAACTTTTCCACTTAATTCAATGGACTTGAAGCAGAGCTGTTTTTTTCCAGTCAGTTTCTTTCCTGCCTGAGGAGGAAGAAAAATCAGAATAAATTCTTTAAGAAGTCAGTTAGCTTACAACCATGTGCCTTCACGAGGGCTTAATTAGAGTTCAGGTGTCCTCAGCTCACCCTGTAAGAGCCAACATCAGAAAGAGGAGCATAAAGGCTGCCAAGACACCTCTGAGTAACTCACCCTGCAGACGCCGCAGCACAGCCACGCTGGTGCTGCTCTGACACCAGGCTCCTGCTGGTAGCATTGCCTCACACAAACAAGACCTAGGACTGGTGTTTGAGGCTGCTTCTCAGGTTGCCTTTCAACATCACGAAGCAAAGCAGATCTTGCTAAAACTGTTAGTGGTAGAGAATTGGATTCTTAATATAATATAGGATTGGTTTGCTGGCTGCGGTGGTGTTAGATCAGAGGTTGGACTTGATGATCTTAGAGGTCTTTTCCAACCAAAACAATTCTGTGATTCAATAAAATAAATCTATGAAATGTTGCTGCAAAGCATAAAGGCTAACGTGCCACTTATATATTTTAAGTAGATGGGAACACGATCAGCCTCAGCATGAAGCAGACAATGTGTTAGAGAGATTTACCCTTCCAGAAAGTACATAGAATCGGAAAGAAAATACAGAAAAGATATGACAAAGATATCCTAAGGTAGCTTGCTTCTATGGAATGTATTTTTTAATGCATTTGATACCATGCTCTATCACATTAGTAAAAATGCTGGGACTGTACATTCTGTTTTCAGAGAAATGAAATAAAATAGCTTTGAAAGCAGAGAGGAAAAAAAAAACTGCCTTTGAGAATTATTGCCCGTGTCAGCAGCTGTTACCCACATTTCTTACATATGGTGCCAAGGGGGAAAAAAATATGTTTCTTCATACATATTACAGTACAGTGCATCATTGTGAAATTCTGACAGACTGAGAGATATATATCTCTTGAATCCTGCTCAAAAGTGTACATACACCAAAGCTGAGTAAAATTTAAAGTTATTCAAAACAGTCAAAGCCAATATGCCAATATTCAACTTTGCCCCACCCCCAAAATAACAGTTGTGCACATGGATACAAAGTCATCTAGGACCCACTACAAAAACAAGTCTTGAATGACTGCAGGCAGACACTTTTCCATGTTCTGGTTGCATATATTTGAACACTAGCACAGCATTTCTACTTGATGATTAATATTGCATTCCCAAGACTGTAATTTTTGACACTAAAGAGAAATAGACTAATAATCACAACTAATAATATTTTTTTCTTTGTACTTTTCTTAATTTCTGACTACTGTACTCAAGACCTGGCAACAAAAATCCTACTGCATTAAAAATAGGAAGCTTTGTAATTTTTGCACAACCATTTTGTCAAAGAAAACACTTTAGTGAAGTTTTCTTTTCAAATTATCATTATGTTCTTAGCTGATCAAGTAATTGCTAAAGCTAAAATGTTTCCTTTGTCATCTGTATTTCACAAGGTTGTAAGTTGGTTTTCTTAAAGTCTAAGCCATTCTGTAATGTCTTTGGAGAATTAATACTGAATAGATACAACTATTGTATGGGTGTCTTTGTTATCCCAGATATGGAAGTGCTAATGTTATGCATTCATGGAAAAACTGAAAAGCAGGTTACAAAATCACAGAATGTTAGGGGCTGGAAGGGACCTCGAGAGATCTTCTAGTCCAGCCCTCCTGCCAGATCAGGATCACCTAGAGCAGATCACACAGGAACTCATCCAGGCAGGTCCTGAATATCTCTGAAGAGGGCCTCTGGGCAGCCTGTTCCAGTGCTCTGTTACCCTCACAAGTAAAATAATTCTTCCTCCTGTTTCCATGGAACTTCCTATGCCTCTTGATTTTGTGAGTGGTTACAGAGATGGACTGACAACACAGTAGACAGTATGAAGGTGGAAAGGCACTTCCTCAAGTTCCTCAAGGCAGGAGAGAAAGCAAGAAAGCCACGAAGGTAGAAAAAGAAACACTTTCAAAGCTTTTCTGTGTCCAAGATGTACTCTGAAATGCCATAGGACAGAGCAGTGGTCTGCTTTTGCTAAATGTCTAAATGCCCCAGATCTTGTGAGTCTATACCTTATCTCCTAAAAGCCATAGCAGGGGAAAGACATCTCACTACCAAGATACATTTCCTTGTTTTGTATTGTTACATTTTCTCCTTGCCTCAACCACCCATCACTTCCAAGTGGAATGAACTCCTTACAGCTACTGCCACTAATCTGAGAGTCCTAGGAGCCTTGCACCATCATTTACCAGCAATACCTCTCACATGTTGTGGAGTTTAATAATAAATGTGATGGTTTCATACCTTTCAGTGCAATAGAAACTTTGCTCATGCTAGCACACCATTTTTTTTCAATAAATGTCTAATAGTAGAGTGGAATAGCATCATGGTGCCTGTGTGAAATAGGACTGATCTGACATAATAAACTGTCATGGATGAGGCAGTACAAGAAGACATGGCAAAGAGGCATGGGCATAGCATCATTGCAGTTTCTGGAATAAATAAAAGGACGTTTTCAATTCTGCTTAAATGCTTTTACCTAACAAAAATTAATTATTATTCTAAGGAAGCCTTTCTAAGCCATAACTACACACCTCAGGCTGCAGAGTGCCTGAACGAACAGAAGGCTGTTTTAATAAGCATCCATAATGGAGATCAAATTATCTTGTTATTTAATAATACCCACATGTATGACTAAAGAACTATACTTCTGGAATTCTTTTATAGACTGCCTAAGTGTAAGACATCTAAATATCCACCCTCCAACCCCACAGTTTGAGAAATAAAATATCTTAATAATATTTTGAATCTTGAAGAACATTTCAGAAACTCTTACATTGCAGCTGGTAAGTGACTCTCAGAGCATTTACATACTTAAGGATCATCATACCCTTTGGGATGTAATATTCCAAATTATTCTTACATCATGCTTCCTTCAAGCCAGGTTAAACTAAAACCAAATAATATTTCTTTACAAGGTATAAAATAGAAAAATATTCACAAAACACTGATAGAGAGATTTTGAGGACTGAAAAGACAACTAGACATGGGTCTAGCTTGTCCTTATATAAATTCTAAACAATCCTTCCATTTTTCACTTGTTCAGTTGACAATCTAGGAAGAAATGTTTCATAGTATCTTAGCTGAGGATACTCTTATTCTGAAGTCCACTATCTTCATGTTGCTCTTATTAATAATGTCCATCTCTAGTGTGAGGTGTCCCTGCCCATGGCAGGGGGATTGGAACTGAATGATCCTTGTGGTCCCTTCCAACCCTGGCTGATTCTTATGACCTTGAAGATAAATAGAGCTTTCCAAAGCTTAATCTTTAAAGGTTGGTCAGATACTAGACCAGTACATTTCTATATCAACTTTCCTGGTCTTTAGAACCAGAAATTTCTCTCTGTAGATAAAATGTTATCTGTTCATTCCAGCTTTAGAAGTCAGCATGCTTTTGTATGGCAATGCACAATTATTAACTCTTCAGACAACACTAAGGATAAATGCCACAGCTGGGGAAAAATTAAGAAGTCATTAAAGAGCTGAGACTCACAGTCTCATCAAGGTAATATAAAAAGAGAAAATTCTCAAACCTTCCCAAATTTAACTTGATATTTTGTGTGAAGAAGAAACTGGCATTGTATAAGCAACAACAACAACAACAACAAAAAAAAAACTGATGACCCTTGTTAATTTAGTAGAATATGGTAAGTTCAGTAAAATGATGAGTGAGCATTTGGGAGGTGAGAGACTTAGAGAAGTTGTTCCAAGATGAGTTAAAAGTAAGGTTTTTGGTTGGCCTTTCCTGAACATTTACAAGCATATGCATTTTTCCAGTCCTAAAACTGTAACAGCTGAGCTATGAATTGAACCCTTTTGAACCATGAAATGATGATTCCTCTCCCAAAACAAAATGAAAGCAAAAGGGTGCTTACAAAGCAAAATGCTCAGTCCTTTAAAGTCTGTATCAGGGAACTGAGACTCCCTTTATTAGCTTTTTGTGTATTATTATTAGATAAAGAAACTTTAGACACAGCTTCTCATTACAAACTTTCCTCTCTGTCTCTCCTTTTTTGTTTTTCCCCCTTCAGAGGACATTTTTCAGAAATATTTCTCCATTTTTGTCCCAAACAAAAATGTTAAAATATTGTTTGAAACAGAAATCAGGTTTTTTACATTGTCACCTTGGAATTTTGATATTGTTTAACTCAAATTTCTTAGCCTTCTGGTTGAAAAATGTAAGAAAAGCAATCTGAATATAGTAACTCAATTGTTTTTCAGAAGGAATGGTATACCAGAAATCTTCAAAGGCATTTGAAATGAATTGTTTTCCTATCTATGAATATTCTTCATTGGCATTCCCTTCCAGGGGAAATTAGATGTATAGATACAAGTCACACAGTACTTCACTAGCACAGCCAGAATTTTATGTTTCGTTTGGCACTCTGTGATGGTTTAAAAACTGTCTTTTTAATTTTTCTTCTCAAAGTTCAAGCAGAGAAAGCAAAAGAATGCAAATAAGCCACTACTGGGTGTAAGAAAGTAAAATAATGATTGTTCTAAACACTTCCATTGGATAGATAGAAATGTTTAAGAGCCACTACTCGAAACAGGGTTGGGGCAGTTGGAGTCTGCAGCTCGCAACTTGCTGAGCTGTCTGGCTGCTTCCTCACCTCTTCTGGCTGAAGATAACACACTGACCTTGGCAAGCTAAGTCTAACAGCCTCTCTGCTTCTTAACCCTCTGCCTTCTGGCAGGAGGGTCTGGGGGACTCTTTCTGGTCTGAGTGGGGAGGTCCCCTTTTGGGGGAAGCAAAGGGAGCTTGGTTGTGTTTTTCTGTTGATTGTACATATTTGCAAATGTTGTGAATAATGTATATTTGTACAGATTCATTGCATTTCATAATAGATTGTAGATTTGCTTGTAAATACAGCTTGCATTCACTTCCAGGCTGAGTTAGCCTGGTTGCTGTTGGTGGGGGGGATTTCAGCTCTCACACTGTTACACACTCCCTGCCATCCTCCCAATGGGGATTCAACCGTCGAATCCTTAGCCAAAAGTGTGCATTGCAGCCTTGAGCCTTTGGTTTAGTTTTGCTGAGATAATTGTTTTAAGATGTGAGAGTATATGTAATCTAAAGCCCTGCAAGGATAGAAAAAATATCCATAATGGTTGAGAAAATAATAGCAAAAGATTTCCAGAGGAAACAGAGTCATGAAAATTACTAGGTCTTGCAAAAAAAAAAAAAAAACCAAACCAAACCAAAACAACAACAACAACAACAAAAAAACCCAAACAAAACAAACAAACACAAACAAACCCAAAACCAATAGAAGACCCAGGAACAGAGCAACTCATCATCGACTTTTTCCTCACTGATGGCTGCCTCTCCATCCACATCTCACAGGCATCTGGAGTCTCCTTCATGGTGCTGAGATGTTAAAGCTTAGCACATTACTGCCAGTTGCCTATTGTGTGCAAAAAATAAATTGTGGTCAAAAAATAACTGTTGAACTTCTCTGTACACTTAACCTGTGCACACACTGCATGGAGAGCCTGCACACAGCAGATGTCTTAGCAAACGTGATCCACTTAGAGGTAATTTCTCTCAGTGAAAGCTTCTCTGGAAAGCTGAGTGCTATTTTTGCAAAATATAATTAACCAGATTAATAGATAAAGAAAAAAAAATCTTTTCAAGATCTGGCCTTTAGTCTGGAAAAATGATATCTGTGCATGTTTTATAATAGTGTCTTAGAAGATAAGCTGCTTAGTAAATGGTTTGTGAGAGAGAGAAGCACACAGTTAATCAAGGTGCTGCTCGAGGGATTCAACAGAGGCAGCTTCAACTTCCTCTGCTACCACACATTTTCTGTACAGTTTTGAGCTAGTTGAGGCAGGTATTTTTAAATGTTTAAGCATTCAAAGTTCATATAAAGCAACAAGATTTAGGAGCCAAAAAAATCTGAAAGCACCCTGCCTTCTTTGCAGGTCAGGTCCCTCTTCACTATCACAGAATCACAGAACATTAGAGGTTGGAAGGGACCTCTAGAGGTGGAGTCCAACTGCCCCTGCCCAAGCAGGATTACCCAGGGCAGTGCACACAGGCATGCATCCAGGGAGGGTTTGAATGTATCCAGAGAAGGAAACATTCTCTGCCTCAAAGCAGTGTTCTAAAGGTGAAAGAGCAAAAGTTGCTCAGATAGTATACAACTCTATATACTACATTAAAAGTACTTAAAAATCAACAGGATACATTTTGAATGGTATTTCAGAAAATAAAGTGATCAGTATTAATAGTAATTATTTTCCAAGTGTCTGATTCTGAAAGATCCCAGAGTAGCACAGGATCATTATTATGCTGAGGGATGTAGCAGTCAAAATCCTAAATCACGACCCTATAAAAGAACTGCACGAGAAAGAAAAACCTGAGCAAACATTTTTTTAAAAATAAAACAAAAAAAGTAAAAAAGAAAATATTCAAATTTTAAAATTTCTTATCATGACAAAATTTTCATTGTGATATTAACTTGGATCCTGTAAAGCATTATTATTTCTTGTGTCAGGAGAGACAACACCCAGGCCATCTGTGACTTCAGAAGTGTGGGTTCCACTATTACTGGAAAAAAAGTACACTCATACTCCAGCTACAGCTTTTTATTCTAAGTTTTGTGGCATAGCTCAAGTGCAGAACGTCTCATCTTGCCTAAAAAGTACTTAAAGGGGCAGATATTGCAGAATGGAAAAGAATCTTGTTCAAATCAACAGGAAAAGAAAAAAAAATCAATAACTTTCATGGAACATTTCCCAAGGTTGTGACATTTATTTTTCAAAAACCTCATAAAATGTCTTCTAAGTTCCATGTTATGCAGATTGCCCTCAAGATCAATCAGTTCCTTAAGGGTTTATGATGAATTAAAGATGAAATTGCTGCTATCTGAGCCAAAAAATATAAACATACATGCCCTTTGCAAGTCAATATGCATGGAAATAGTTATGACAAAAATTTGAAAACCATAAGAAGAATTTCTTGTAGTCACCTTAGAGATTTGTTCTCTATGCCTCCATTGACTACCAAGGCAATGCCTAGGGAGACATTGTTACTTGCATGCTTTTCAGAGCCATTTTCATGTACTACTGTAACTGAAAAACAGTTAAAATTCAGGTCTGCAGAGACCCAATGGCAATGCTGTCACAATGCAATTTCAGACAATTCAATTTAGATGCAGCAGCTGCTTTTCAATGAGATTTTGATGTTTACCCAATTTTGCTGCTGGGTTAATTGAGTCATACTGAGGTCAAGTGGCTTGTCTGCAATCACCCAGATGTAGGCTCTCTGAGAATTACAGCTCAGGACAGCTATAAACCTCTGTTTCGTCCAGTAGGGCAAAAATACAAACAGAAATAAAATAATCAATGAAACACTGTCAGTAGAAAATTACATCAGCTGGCAGAGTAGAAGATTACTTTGGTTTCTTGTATTACTAAGGAATAACCATGAGGTAAAGTGGAAGAAAATACATTAACATGAAAATAGGAATAAAAGGAGGGATAAATACTTTTGGATTTATCACATCTTGACAAACACACCAACAAGTTAAACTTGAGTAATAACTGAAGCAGCAGAGCTTAAATAAAACCTCCTCCTTTTTGCCACAGGACAAAACAATTTCCTACAGAAGCCATTACATAAACTCACTGCTCTTCTGAAAACATCCAACATTGTGGGCAACATGGAAAAAACCCCAAACACACAAGCTCAAAGAATAATATCAGCTTCTCAAACCTACTGCTGAATTCAGTTCAGCTGAAGCTATCCCAGGGAAAGGTCTTTTGCAAAAACAGTTCTGTGTGCAGCTGCAATCTCAGCTGCAGCAGTAAATAATTACAGTTTTACCATGGCACACAGTTAAAATCAGCATATGTTCCCTCTGAACATCATATTACTCCAACCAAACCATATTTGAGACTTAAGTGATCCTGGTTTGGAACTTGCCTATCCATGAGGAAGCTACAAGTTACAGTATGTGTTACTAGAGCCATGAGAGGTTTGGAGTGAAGAGGGAGATGAATGTACTCCCAAGCACAAATAGAGGGAAAGAGTTATTCCAGGATAGAATGGATGGATCAGTTAAGAGCAAATGTAATGGTAGACAGGTTGTAATGAAGGAGGTTGCAGACAAGTGGGGGTTGGTCTCTTCTCCCAGACAACCAGTGACAGAACAAGAGGACACAGCCTCAAGGTGCACCAAGGGAAGTTTAGGCTCGAGGTGAGGAGAAAGTTCTTCACAGAAAGAATAATTGGCCACTGGAATGTGCTGCCCAGGGAGGTGCTGGAGTCACCATCCCTGGAGGTGTTCAAAAAGAGATTGGATGTGGCACTTGGAGTCATGGTTTAGTTGTCAGGAGGTGTTAGGTATTAGGTAATAGGTGGGACTTGATGATTCTTGATGAACCTGGTTCATTCTGTGATTCTGTGAACAGAATGTGGCTAAAAAGTGCCAAGTCAGAGAAGCAGAAGCAATATATTATTCAGAGGAAGAAAAGGGAAATAGGTTTTGGTGTCAGCAAGACAGCAAGCTAGCAGCTGTAGTATATCAAAGTCCTTAAGAGAGGAGACAACATCAAAATAAGGAAAAGGAGTGAGAGATGAGAAGAGCAGCAGCACAGTTACATGAGCATTTTCCTTTGGATCGAGCACACTTTCAAAGCCAGTCTTAGGGTGCACAAACCAAGCTCTTTGAAAGAAAACAAAACTGATAGATTGCTCCAGTTTCACAATGCCCTCCACCTACCACCAACAGAAGTTCAGTCCAAGGAGATGGACGGAATCTAGGCTAAAATAAAACACCAGAAATACATGTAATGTAAATTTCAGATCCACATCACCAGTTGCTTTGTTGTATAACGAACCCTACAGCCCTTCATTATTTGCAGTCAGGCACACTCATGTAAGAGCATTTGGGAGTAAGTAGAAACTGAAACAGTTTTATTTCGGAGAAACTAGAGAAAAAAAAAAGCAACAGGATGTTCAGAGGGCCAGAGCATCTCTCCTATGAGGACAAGCTGAGAGAGTTGGGGTGGTTCAGTTTGGAGAAGAGAAGGCTCTAAAGAGACCTTATTGTGTCTTACAACTGTGGCCCTTAAGGGGGCCTACAAGAAAGCTGAAGAGGGACTTCTTAGGGTGTTGGGTAATGATAGGACTGGGGGGAATGGATTATAGTATCACAGTTTATCAGAGGTTGGAAGGCACATCAAGAGATCAAGTCCAAACCCCCTACCAGAGCAGGATCACTTAGGATAGTCTGCACAGGAACACATCCAGGTGGGTTTGGAAAGGCTCCAGAGAAGGAGACTCCACAACCCCCCTGGGCAGCCTGTTCCAGTGCTCTGTCACCCTCACTGGAAAGAAGTTTCTTCTCATGCTGAGCTGAAATCTTCTATGTTCTAGTTTGAACCCATTGTTCCTTGTCTTATCACTGTGAACTACCAAAAAGAGCCTGGCCCCCTCCACTTGACACCCACCCCTCAGCTATTGATAGACACTGATCAGATCCCCTCTCAGTCTTCTCCACACTAAACAGCCCCAGGGCTCTCAGTCTCTCTTCATAGGGGAGATGTTCAAGTCCCCTAAGCATCCTCGTGGCTCTCTGTTGGATTCTTTCCATCAGGTCTCTGTCTTTCTTGAACTGGGGAGCCCAAAACTGGACACAGGATTCCAAGTGTGGTCTCACCAGAGCAGAGTAGAGAGGATACAAGTTAGAGGAGGGGAGATTTGGATTAGACATTAGGAAAGAAGTTCTTCACCATGATGGTGGTGAGACCCTGGAACAGGCTGCCCAGGGAGGTGGTGGAGGTTTTTAAGCCAAGTTTGCTATGGCTCTGGGCAACCTGATCTAGTGGAGAATGTCCCTGCCCATGGTGGGGGGTTGGAACTAGATAATCCTTGAGGTCCCTTCCAACCCTGAGAATCCTGTGTGTTTCTGTCTGTGATCCTCAATACGTCAATTCGGACATTCCTTAACACCGATGGAAACCTCTGGGGGTTATTTCATTTTTAAGAAACTTCAGCTTTCTTTGAACAATTATCCAGTCATCCCAGACACTTCAAACTGCATATTTCTGCAAATACTGACCAAAAAAAAACCATACAAGAAAGATTTACTTCAACAATCCTTCTATAATAAAGCAAATACGTATCGATACTCTTTTGGAATTTCCTATTTTAGTTTCAAGAGTTCCTGGAACAAATGCTGAATCATTAAGTAAGGTTATTCCTTGGGGACCTAATTGTAACAATGGAACATTAAAAAGTTGTAAGAGCAATTATATTTTGACATAACACCTGCTCTTTACTTGTTGCAAATCAATACTTAATACACTTATAAATATAAAGCTGTGCCCCAGAGGCAAGGAACAAACTAATAAAAAAGCCTCCATCAAAGCCTGCTGCTACCTACCTTGTTTTCATATACAAATGTGTGTAGAAAGACATACATATAACACCATATATATCATATATATATTTTATATGTAATATTTATATATATATGCTAAAAAAGCCCAACACACATACCTATTAATTCATATATAAAATAATACTGTCAGTATTTCTTTCCAATAAAGTGTTTTTCCCATGAAAAATATTTTTCTTGCTGGTAAAAATATAGTATATGCCACTATGTTTCCTTTTGGGTTAAGAAATCTAACAAAAAAAATTAAAAAATCCTGATTTCAGGTGAAGCATTCTTCATATGCTCTCTGGTAGAGCTGATAAGCCACTCTTCAGAGTATTTGAATAGTCCTAGCAGTCAGGTGAAGTCCCTGGAAGAAGGGAAATATTGCACCCATTTTTAAAAAGGATAGGAAGGTGGACCGCAGGCACTACCAACCTGTCAACCTCACCTCTGTGTCTGGGAAGATCTTCACAGAAGATCCAACAAGGCACAGAGAGGACAGGGAGGTTATTTAAGTCAGCCAGCATGACTACCAAGGGCAAGCTCTGCCTGATCCACCTAATGATTTCTCTGCAACATAATGACTACATCAGAGGATGTGGGGTAGTGGGTACAAGCTAGTGGTGGGAAGATTCTGATGGAAGAGGAAAATTTTGCAGTGAAAACAATCAGTCATTTGAACAACCTCCTCAAAGAAGTGGTCAATTCCCTCACACTGGACCCTTTTAAGACAAGATGTTGGGCCATCTTATCTACAAGGGTTGGACCAGGGGATCCTTGAGGTCTAGGATTCTATGAAGGAAGAGTGCAAAGTCACACACCTGGGGAGGAACAATCTCATGCAGCAAGATCTGCTGGGGGACACAGGTGGAAAGCAGCTTGGTAGACAAGGATCTGAGGGTACTCAGGAACAGTAAATTGAACATAATCTAGCAATTTTTCTGCCTTTGCAGGAAAAAAAAATCCAATGGTATCTTTAACTGCATTAGACAAAATCTTGCAAGCAGATTGAGGGAGGTGATCCTTCTCCTCTACTCAGCGTGGGTGAGGCCACACCTGGAGTCCAGAGTCTAGTTCTGAGCTCCCCAGTACAAGACAGATGTGGATACACTGGAAGAAGTCCAGCAAAGGTCCCCTAAAATGATTAAAGGACTGGAGCACCTCACCTGTGGAAAAAAGGCTGAGAGAGCTGGGAGTGCTTAGCCTGAAGAAGAGAAAGCTCAGGGGGATCTCACTGATGTATATAAGTACCTGAAGGGAGAGTGCAAAGAGGATGGAGTCAGGCTCATTTCAATGATGTCTAGTCACAGGAAAAGAGATGGTGAACACAAACTGAAACAAAGGAGCTTCTGATTGAGCCTTGACACAGATTGTCCAGGGAGATTGTGGAACCTCCATCCTTGGACACATACAAAAGCCATCTGGACATGTTGACTTCGGCAAGCAGTTCTAGGTGGCTGTGCTTATGCAGGGTAGTTGTGCCAGATGATCCTTTTTCAAGCTTAGCCACTCTGTTATTCTGTAATTCTGTTAGTCTGTGACCTAATCTAAACTGATGTCTAATCAGATGCAGATTAAAAAAATCTCCATCCTTGGAGGTGCAGGGTAGATCCTTGGGGATGCTGATGCAGGGGAGTTGGGCCACATGCAGCTTTTCCAAGCTCAGCCACTCTGTGATTCTGTAATTCTGTTAGTCTGTGATCTACTCTAAACTGATGTCTAATCAGATGTAGACCAAAAAAATCTCACATTAAAGCCTGCGTTGCTAGACATGCTCTTAGGAGTCACCAGAACATCCATACTATGTTAACAGAAGGAGAACTTCACTCTCTGCTTTCTTTTCTGCTACACTTGCAGCATCATATATAGGATACCAAGCTGCACCAAAAATTAATCTTCCTTCACCTGCTCTCTGATGATGTGTAGGTCAGTGTGCTTTTGCTTTTAATGCTAACCTTTATCTAGCTCAATTTTTAAGTCCTATGCTCTTGACCTCAAGGCTGTCAATAGGAGACAAGTTCCCATTCACTATGTCAGCTGCCACAGGGTTTAGTTAGAGCAGATTAGGATCTTTTGCTTGCAGACAGCTTCGTGTCAGCAGTTTATAAAAGTGTAAATGCTAGAGAAATAAAGCTTAACATTAACAACTTCTTCTAGCACATTACATACACTAATTCCCATCATCTATGCTTTATATCTTTTTTTAGGTACATTGGTATGGTTAAAGAAGAGGAGGAGAGAGGATAAGCTGCTATTTTATTTAAATTTTGCCCTTCTAACTCACGTTATAGATGCCTTGAGACTTGGATGGATGCCTTTTCTTTTGTCAGCAAAATCAATTCATTAATATGTGTCAGAAGAGCTAGTTTCAACCAGACAATGGAATTGATGACAGCTAAAAAACTATGTAATAGAAAAAGGAGTGGAAAGCTTATCATTCTGAACTTGTAAGTGAATCAGGAAAAATAATGTCCAAAGGGATCTTCAGGTCTAGTGTTACACAGTGCTGCCTTAGCTTAGAGTGAGGCAGATGCTCTTTTACCTCTTCCAAAAGGGGCAAAAGAAAAATGTTCACACAAAAGATTGGGTAGAGTTGGAAACTTTAAATGGAAATGCTCTTCATAACCATGTACAACCAAGCATATAAAATACACAAAATCCATAGTCTGGGCTTAACATAGACCCCATTAAGCCAAAGCTTCACACATATCTCCCTTTTAACCATGCCAACAAACCCAGGACCTCATGTACCCCCCACCAAGCTCTCTGCTTCTCAGACCACACCACTGTGATGCAGCAAATAAAAATTTAGCTTGGCAGCTCCAGGACCCAACTGGCAGCATTGCCAAGGCCTCCACTCCCCTGCAAGGAGATAGCAGCCTGCATGTTCTCCCAGGAGCAGAGAAGGAGGGGAGAAAGGGAAGAAAACAGACTCTGCAGCCAGTTTTATGGGGATGCAGGACTTAAGGGAATGAAATGCACTTTCCCAGTCCACCTCGTGGACACTCTGGACCTCCTGGCTGTCAGCAATTTTGTGGTTCTTTAAAGACACCCAGCCCCTAAATCATCCCAAGTGAGTACTGTGATTTTTCTAAGTTCCATTATTAATACCTGAATTTAACTTTTTGCCTAAAAACTTTGAGCTTTGATAATGAGCAATGTGATAGCAGTAGTAGTGCTTTTAAGGACAACAATCGTCTTTATGCTTCATGATAGCAGGATCTTGATTTCTATGTACACAAATGTATGTAAACATGGACAACATATGTGTATACCAAAATACTTGTGTTGTTTTAGCTTGCTGACTCCAGAAACTTGGGTATTTGTTTTATGTGTATTAGTAAGATGAAAGGATAATATTCATGTTGCTTGGGCATGCTGCTCAATAAATTGGTCTGGCAGCTGATTAAATACTAGACCAAAGCCAAGACATTTAATCAATGCATAAAGCCCTTTTTTTCTCCCCTGCACATTCCATCATCATGAATTTTACTGCCACTCTGACACAAATAAAATACTTATGGACAATAAGTTCTCTTACTTTATAAGCTCCATTTCTTATTGTCAAAGATTTAAATGTGATGCAATAGTCACACGATTTAAAATCCACAACATCCTCTGCAACTCCTTCTTAAAAGATTAATTTATCTGCATGCATAAGATTTACTCATTGATTTCACATTTTAATTTGCCCCTCACACATACTTTCACATGTGGAAGTCAAAAACCCAACATTTTCAGATAAAAATCACAGTCAATCATTCTCATTCATTCTATCCATGTTATTTGCTGTCTTTCCATTAATTTCAGTGAAGCATGTTGCTAAAATCACCTAGGCAGTTTTGTTTTTTCAAGTGCAATATGAACTTTGGGCAGACCAACAATAACAAATATCACCAGACAAATGTATATAAATTGAGGATCTGGTAAATGTTTGCAACGATCTGCCTTGGAACTGATGAAGTTCATCAAATGATGCATGGAAGTGCATTCTATATCCTGGAATTCTTTGAACCTTTTCTTTTTGCTGTTTGCAATTTCCTTTTTTCTCCCCCATTTTGTATGCCTGGACATTTGCATGTTATCATATGTACATCATGTCCTCCTTCACTATTAAGAAAAGACTGAGGGAAAGAATAGTGAAGAATAAATGAGAAAGAATGAATGAGAAGCCTACTGGTCAGGCATGAATACTCCTTTAGCCCAAGAAAACAAAAGAACAACTACTTCACATCATTGCACATATACTCTTCAGGCATATCAAAGCCTCTTGCTGCATTTCCCAGATATAACTGGTTTGGGTTCCTTCTCAGGAAGGATCTGTTTCCTCATAAGATGTATTTTTGAGGACTAAAAGCTGTAGTTCCACTGTCAGAGATTTGATGCTTTTTAAAAATCAGACAGGATCAGCTGTTGAAGGTTCTCCTCCCCTTCTACTCTGCCCTGGGGAGACCTCATCTTGAGTACTGCATTCATTTTTTTGGCTCCCCAGTTATAGAGGGACAGGGACCTGCTGGAGAAGGGCCAGAGGAGGGCAATGAGGATGATTAGGGGACTGGAGCACTGCCTGATGAGGAGAGGCTGAGGGACCTGGGGCTTTTTAGTCCGGAAAAGAGAAGACTTAGAGGGGATTTAACAAATGTTTATAAATATCTGAGGGCTGGGTGTCAGGAGGGAGGGGACAGGCTCTGCTCACTTGCTCCCTGTGATAGCACAAGGAGCAATGGATGTAAACTGCAGCAAAGGAGGTTCCACAAGGGGGAACTTCTTTACTGTAAGGGTCACAGGGCACTGAAACAGGCTGCCCAGAGAGGTTGTGGAGTCTCCTTCTCTGGAGACTTTCAAGGCCCATCTGGATGCTTTCCTCTGTGACCTGAGCTAGATTGTGTGGTCCTGCTCTGGCAGGACTCAATGATCTCTTTGGGTCCCTTCCAACCCCTAACATCCTGTGATCCTGTGATTACTTAGAGCAGGTTATACAAGACCACATCCAGCCAGGTTTTGAATGTCTCCATAATTAGAATGATTCATCTTGTCAGTCCAAGTATTTTGAATATAAGCATATGCTAGAAAAAGGGAGGAAAAAAAAAAAACCACCACAAACCATCCAAACTCTTATTTTAGCTGCTTTAATTTCGTTTGGCCTTTGCCAATTTTCTTCATGCACTGAACACCCACAAGATTTTAAGATGTGTGGGAGGATTTTTCTCACAAAGAACAGGAAAGTACAGCTTAAAAGCACCACTCCAAACAAATTATGCATTATTATGAACACTAGTGGTTATTGCTCTAATTAACAGCCAGGTATTTTCTCTCTGATGAGAAATAGGAGAGGTTAGGAGGGGTCCTGTTTTCATTCATTCCTTGTTGAAGCCTGGCTGACCAAAATGTCTAATGCTGGGACCTGTATGGTTTTAGAAGGATTCTCTAAATAAATAAACACTCCTACCAAAAAAAAAAAAAAAAAAAAAAAAAAATCTCCCCTCAAAAAAAAAACTACTCATAGTTAAAAAAAAAAAATTAAAAAAATAAAAAAACACTAAAGAGTTTTTTCAAAAGCGTGAGGCAATATTTCAGGCCAGGCAATAATTCTATTATAACACCCCTTGAAAAATGAACAGACTTGATCTTGAAAGGGTGTTCCTGGGGCCCACAAAAGACTCTGCATGCTGTTTTGGCTTCAGCACTTGTGAGCCAAATGGAAAAATTAGCAATTTCAATAGGTATGAATGGAGTGTTTACTGACAGTGTATCATAACAGCCCAGCAGATCTCACTTTTAGCTGAGGCCATTCTTCTCATTTCCTGCACTACTGCTGTCAGCAGGAGAAGGGACTGTCACTTTCCAAACCTGAAAGTCACAGTAGTGCAAAGGAATCTTTTGGAGAGAGGGCATTGCAGCATGTAGCAGCCAGCAACACACAGCAGGACATCAGACACACATTGGCCACAACAACCCCATGCAGTGCTACAGGATGGGGACAGAGTGGCTGAGAGCAGCCAGGCAGAAAGGGATCTGAGGGTACTGGTTGACAGTAGGCTGAACATGAGCCAGCAGTGTGCCCAGGTGGCCAAGAAGGCCAATGGCATCCTGGCCTGTATCAGGAATAGTGTGGCCAGCAGGAGCAGAGAAGCCATTCTGCCCCTGTACTCAGCACTGGTTAGACCACACCTTGAGTACTGTGTCCAGTTCTGGGCTCCCCAGTTTAAGAAAGATGTTGAGTTGCTCAAACACGTCCAGAGAAGGGCAACAAAGCTGGTGAGGGGTCTGGAGCACAAGCTGGATGAGGAACTTGGTGCCATGGTTTAGTTGATTAGATGGTGTTGGGTGATAGGTTGGACTGGATGATCTCAAAGGTCTTCTCCAGCCTGTGATGCTGTGATTTTGCCTACCCTGAGTGTCACCACTCGTGTTGGAGGTGCCTTGCCAGGGACTTTTCTGGGTTTGGCTAGGATAGGGATAATTTCCTTCACAAGAAGTTGGGAGTTGAACCAACTGAACCAGCCAGTGGGGTATTCCACACCATATAACTCATGCCTGCTATCTGTGAGGGAGTGTTGAGCCCAGGGTGTGGGAAGAAGTGCTGGCACAGATTGTTGCAGCAGTTGTCTGGAACAGCAAGTTTTGGGGTAGAAGCATTGAGGGAGCCTCATTTTATATATTATTTATAGCTTAATTCTTTACTATTGGTGTTATTCCTGTCGTTCATTTGTTCTTTGTATTGTTCTGTTAAACTCTCCTTATCTCAACCCACTGGGTTTTACATTTTCCTCCTTCTCATTCTATAGGTGAGGTGGGGTTTTGTGAGCAGCCTCGTGGGGATCAGCTGTGGCAGGGCCTGAACTACACCCAACAGGGGCACTTGACCTGCTCATTCCAACTTGGAGGGTCTACAAGAGCTGTGCAACTTCAAAATGGGAAAGGTGTGCATCATGCTATTAAATCCAATCATCATGGATAAGTTTAAGAAAGACAAGGACTCAATATAATTTTGCATAACATTAAACCTATACAAGTTGCATAACAATAAACCTAAACATTAAACATATACAATTTGTCAATAGCTTTTATACCTATAGTGATATAGAGCACAAGCCAACCTCATGAGGTTCAACAAGGCCAAGTGCAGGGTCCTGCATCTGGGTCGAGGCAATCCCANAGAAGGCTCTGAGGTGACCTTCTAGTGGCCTTTCACTATCTGAAAGGGGCTCCAAGAAAGCTAGGGAGGGACTTTTTAGGCTATCAGGTAGTGACAGGACTAGGGGGAATGGAATAAAGCTGGAAGTGGGGAGTTTCAGGCTGGACATGAGGAAGAAGTTCTTCCCCATGAGAGTGGTGAGAGCCTGGAATGGGTTGTCCAGGGAGGTGGTTGAGGCCCCATCCCTGGAGGTGTTTAAGGCCAGGCTGGATGAGGCTCTGGCCAGCCTGATGTAGTGTGAGGTGTCCCTGGCCATGGCAGGGGGGTTGGACCTAGATGATCCTTGTGGTCCCTTCCAGCCCTGACTGATTCTATGATTCTATGAGAGAGGATCACAGGATCACAGAGGATGTCAGGGGTTGGAAGGGACCCAAACATATCATTGAGTCCAACCCCCCTGCCAGAGCAGGACCATACAATCTAGTTCAGGTCACAGAGGAATGATTCCAGATGGGCCTTGAAAGTGTCCAGAGCTTGGGGTAAAATTCATAAGATGGAAGAGTTGGAGGTGACACGTGAATTTTAACAAGCTATACACCCCCCAATAAGAAAAGCAAACATACAATTCTACTGCCATGCAATCTGTAGCTATAAAATGCACAAACAAAAAAAGGTGAAGTTAAAAAAAAATAGATGTAAAGGAATGAACTAATCAAAGTTTTCTTAATCCTGCCACCCTGTGTGCCCGAATTGCAATGTTATCTTTAAATAACATGAGCACATTTCTTTCCCCTCAGTCTTTCCTCCACTCAGCCACTTCTTATTTAGTATTGTGGCTGTACAATGGATGTACAATCCCTGGTAAATGTGCTCTGATCACATCTTTCTTCCTATCTTACCACTCAGTATGCAGGCCCCAGTTTTATTTACTGCATACCTTGAGCTGAATACAAAGGATTTAATTCCCTTGTAAGCTCATATATAATTTTATCACTGCACTATCCAAGTTTTTCATTAACCTTTCACATTTCCAACTAGCATATTTGACTGCAATCTCCCAGAGAAATTATGTTTCCTTTTTTCTGGCTCATCCTGAAAACTTGAGCCAGAAAAAAAAAAAAAATCCTAAAAAGGTAGTTGTTTTTACTGGACAGTTAACTACAATTTTCTGTTCTTACATTAACTCCTCTTAAATAAAACCTGACTGCATGAAAGTGACCATTGTGGTCCCTTCCAACCCTGACTGATTCTATGATTCTATGATTAAATGTCATGCACTTGGAATGGCTACAGAAACAGCTGAAGAATCTTAGCTTATTCCATGTGTAATTTATGTAGGCTCAGTTCCTGAGTTCCAGGTGCTACCTACATTTAAGCCTCTGTGAGTTCACCATGGACATCACCAGCAACACTTAGAATGAAAGCACATCAGTGATGACAGAAGGAAAGAATCCATTTGTATTTTTTCAGCAGCTCTGCAACTTTTACTATGTTGATGAGTGCAAATCCAGGTCCTCCAGGAGAGTTATAGGCTGGTTTCCAGTGACTCAGAAGTCACAGTCTCAGTCAAAGGTCAGACACTTTGGGAGGGAACAGTTTTCTATTGAAAAGTACTTGTCTTTGCTTTTTGATAATAGCATAATCCCCTGCTTACTGGGGAAAGAATTGTTCCTAATGAAAATGAGATTCAACTGCCTTGAAGCCAGAACAGTGGCTACAGGTAAACCTTTTTATGCTGCAGGATTAGTTTAAGTGGACATTGTCAAGACACTTTTCTAGCTGGGAGTAGTGGCAAAAACTAATGCCTGTCAGTCCTAGGGTACTGCATGTTTCCTCCTGTAGTGAATAGAGCAAATAAATTTGTTTGGAAGCCACATCCTTGGAATTTTACACTTCATTATCAATGTTATACAACAACATACTGCAGGATACTGCATCTCACATGTTCCTTGTCTGTGTTGTTGTAGAAAGACCTTGGGTTTGCTGAGTCTGAGCATTTTCTCTGTTCAAGTGGTGAACAGACAATGCCAGAAGGTCTAGGCAACTTATCTTTCTTTTTCCCCAGCACTGAGCGAGAAGGAAACAAATTTCCATTACAAGTCAAGGGTTTAGGGTTTTGTTTTTCATTTGCATTTACTGTAGAAATTGTGCTGAAATAAATTTAATTTTTAATTTTCCATAAGATTTTGGTTTTTTTACCAAGAATCCACAAATAGGAATCAGTACTAGGAAACTGTAGTCAAAAGCAAAGATGTTGCTAGCAAAGCTATTTTTAGTATGTATCATTAATAACAAGCTTAGCTTTGAATGCATTTGATTCGACCTTTGGCAGGAAGGTACCATATTAATAGTTGTGCTTTGAACAACATTGAAGATAAAATGAACCACAGATTTTTAGCAGATATAATGTCACACATACAGAAACTGCCTGTGACTGACATTTGCCTATTATCTGTAAAGACACAACCAGTACTGGGGCCAGCTCTCTTTAATACCTTTCTCAGTGATCTGGATGAGGAGATCAAATGCACTCTCAGGAAGTTTGCAGGCAATGTTGAGTTGGGTGGGAGTGGTGATCTGCTTGAAGGTAGGATGGCTCTGCAGAGGGATCTGGACAGGCTGGATCATTTGGCCAAGGCCAACTGTAAGAGGATGAACAAGGCCACATGCTGGGTCCTACCTACACTTTGGTCACAGTCACACATGCAATGCTACAGGCTTGGGGAAGAGTGGTTTAAAAGATGCTTGCTAAAAAAGGACCTGGGGCTATTGGTCAAGCCAGCAGTGTGCCCAGATGGCCAAGAAAGCCATCAGTGTGCCCAGATGGCCAACAGCATCCTGTCCTGTATCAGGAATAGTGTTGGCCAGGAGGAGTAGGGAAATGATCTTGTCCCTTTACTGGTCACTAGTGAGACCACCATCTGAATACTGTATTCAGTTTGGGGCCCCTCACTACAAGAAAAACATTGAGGTACTGAGGAGTGTACAGAGAAGGGTATCAAAGATGGTAAAGGGTCTAGAGAACGAGTCCTGTGAGGATCAGTGAGGGAAGTAGTGTTGTTTAGCCTTGAGAAGAGAAGGCTGAGGTGAGATCTTCTTGCTTTTTACAGCTACCAGAAAGGAGGTTCTAGCAAGGTGGGTGTTGGTCTGTTTCCCAAGTAGCAAGTGACAGGATGAGAGGAAATGGCCTCAAGTTGCACCACAGAAGGTTTGGGTTGGACATTAGGAAACATTTCTGCACTGAAAGGATTGTCAAGCACAGGAATAAGGTGCCCAGGGAAGTGCTTGAATCATCATCCCTGGAGGTATTTAAAAGACATGGAGATGTAGTACTTAGGTTTAGTAGTGGTCTTCGTAGCACTAACAGTTGCACTTGATGATATTAAAGGTCTTTTCCAGCTTTGACCTGAGGCTAGGTGCCACACAGTGGAAAGAAGAATTTCCTTCAGCTGTCATATTGACATAAAACTTCACAAAAACACTTTAGAAATAGAATGAATATTGAGGCAGAACTACACTTAGCACCAAACATTGAACTAAGCTGTTTATATGGCATGGGGTTAATTATAACATCCAGAAACGGCAGACAGACATTTCAGGAGAAAAGAAAAAAAAAACCAACCTCACAATAAAAACATGTTGAAAATGTCACTGAAAAGGCATTAGTACTTGTGTTCATTTGAGCAATCTCTCTGTCACTTTAATAACCCACAGCTAAAGGTGATGAACTTCAATTTGTACTCTCTACCCTTAGAAGCCAGCCAGCTTCATCTCAAAAACTCAAGAACATCACAGAAATGAAGCTGCCTGTGTAGCTGATTATTCCTTGCTGCTAAATCTATCCAGTTCACCTTGTGCTTGAAAAACAAAAGATTTGGTTGAAAGGGGGAAAAAAAAAAAGCACCACATAACTATTATTTGTTCTTTTCACTGCTGAGAAAAGAGCATATAAGAAGATTTTCTGTTCTTCAAGGTTATCATAAAACAACATATCAGGCAAAGTCCAATCACATTAAATTTCCTTTTCAGGCTACCTTTAAAAAAGTTTATTTTTACACACAAACTTCTAACTAAATATCTGTATATAAATGTATTGCACATAAAACCTTAGGAACTTTTTCACTCTCAGGTAGATGTATGAAAATGAATCCAGATAAAACAGTTGAACTAAAAAAAAAAAATAAAGCCACTTTATCTCCTTATATGCTGACAATGCATTTTAAATAATTTCTGCCAAGATGTAGCATACAAGGCTGAAAAAAGAAATAAATGCCAATATCACTCGTGGGTCATACTCTAAAGATTTCCTGAAGATTGACAAATTTATTTTGAATAGTTATTACTGCCATTGTATCAAAGGAAAACATGAAACAATGCCTTACAGAGGTTCTTTTCATACAGCCTGAAAAAAGAGTGGCCAGAAACAACAGTGCAACCCCAAAAAGAAAAAAACTCTTTCCAATGACTTGGTTATATTCATGCAAGAAATCTATGACAGACAAAAATTAAATCAAATTTTCAAGCACATCCTCATCAACTGTACTCAAGCCATCCCTTCTTGCCTTTAATTCTTTTTCATTTCAATATGCACACGTGCCACTATGGGTACCTGTTTTGTGTGAACGTGAGGCACCAAGACAGGTTAGGAGCTGCCCTGCTGGAAAGCAGCTCCACAGAGAAAAAGACCTTGGAGTGCTGGTGGACAGCAAGTTCTCCATGGAACAACAATGTGCTCTTGTGGCCAAGAGAGCCAATGGGATCCTGGGATGTATCAAGAAAAGTGCGTCCAGCAGGGCTAGGGAAGTTCTTCTGCCTCTCTATTCTGCCCTGCTGAGACCACACCTGGAATCCTGTGTCCAGTTTTGGGCTCCTCAGTTCAAGAGAGACAGAGAACTGCTGGAGAGAATCCAACAGAGAGCCAGGAGGATGATT
>VXBD01028160.1:182122-222001 GCA_013399975.1 Indicator maculatus | reverse complement strand
CCCAGGGTGGGAGTTGTGGAGTCTCCCTCTCTGGAGATATTCAAGACTCACCTGGATGTGTTCCTGTGTGATCTGGGATAGATGCTCCTGCTCTGGCAGGAGGATTGGACTGGATGATCTTTTGAGGTCCTTTCCAACCCCTACCATTCAGTGGTTCTGTGTGAGTGCATGAGCATGTGCATTTACATGCACACACTAACTCTTGCAGTAAGGGAGCACAGCACTGTCCTCACTATCTAGTCTTGATTAATTCTCTAAACAAAATCCAAAGACATCACCCAAAGGCTTCATATTTTAAAAGGTCAACTTAAGATTACAGATAGTCTTGACCTTTGATCACCTTCTCAGCCTCTGCACTCTTGAAATTCTCATCCACAGACTATGTTACTTTGACAGATGGTAGCTCTCAGCAAGCATTGAGTAGGCAAATGTCATTAATTCTCCTCTATAGTGGGAATATATCACAATATTATTTTCAGTGTTAAAACAATTTTTTGCTTACTAATTTTTCTTGGAAGATTTATGTCTGCAAGACATTAAAAAACATTAAATTCACTGATTTCAGGCTACCATCAGCTCTAGATTTATTTAATAGAGAAGTTACACTTTAGTCATTCTACAGTCACCACTGGAGCTGATAGGATGAGAAATGATGACATACTGTCAAGTGCAAGCATGAATCTGTATCTTATGCTTACATGTGAACTATGACTTTATCACTACAGAATACGAGAAATATGACTCTGTCATTACAGAGTATGAGAAATATTCTTTGAAGCCAAATTATTTAGGTGGTACAAAATCTTCTTTCACATCAAGCCAGAAGCCACTTTGACATCTCACACGACTTCTCCACACTAGACTACTGATTCATGTGAATCAACACCTCTATGAAAAAGTTGCTATTTGACATTGCCAGACTCAGCAACTAACTTGCTTATCCTCACACTCTATGTTTCCAAGGCAATATTTCATTAACATACAAGCTGTGTAAATGAGTATCTGTTGCTTTTCTCCTTCAGTTCCTCCCATGGTCACTAGCTATCATCTTTCTCAATGAGATCATTAATTCCTTGGACCCAACCCTACACACCTTAGTGGACATGAACATTTTAGAATGGATAATACTAAAACTCATTTTTTCTAATATTGGGTGCCTTTCTCTAATTCATGAATGGAGAAGAAAGAGAAGCAAGGATCAGAACAAGGGTCAAAAAGGAAGAACTGATTACTGCTAGGACTCCTTTAGATCACTCTTGATTTGGGAGAATTATCCTAGTTGCTGGGGGATGCAAAGGTTGATTGAATTATTCCAAAGACATCCTGAAAAAATAGTTCCTTCTTTACTCCTTAACATAGTGGCATCAGAAAGCAGTCAGTAGGAGGTTCTCTTCAGTCTCTATTCTATCTGTAACCTCTCTGGGTTACAGCACACACATCCTCTTCTGAGTCAACCATTCTGAAAGACTCACATTGGACTTCACCACAGATCATCTAATATTTGATGCTTCTGGAGTCTGACTAAAGAATCTCAGTTGATGCTTTTCTTTCTCTTTTCTAAAGAATTATTCATCATATTTATTAGTGTAGAAACCCTGCAAATGTTAAACTAATTCCTGAGAAAGAGCCTTGTTTGTTGAACTGATAGCTTTTAAGTGAGTTGGTAAATTTTGGAAGTCTCAACCACGATTTTGGATTTGCATTTCAGAAGAAGTGAGAGTATAAATTAATTCAGCCACATTAGGTTCTTGCATTAGAGATTCTTCAAATTAGTTTAATATTTTAAAGTGTCAGTCTCATGGTGCAGCACTGAGTACAGAGCTACCTCCCTTAAACTTCACACCAGTCAGTGTGTTTCAATGTATGATTTCACAAATTAATTTAATTTAGTTTGGGATTCAGTTTCAGACACTTCAGTTCTGTCATCCCTTACATTCTTATACCTGTGTGTTATTTCTAAGCTCCCACTGTAACATTTCAGTCTAGCTGACGGAGCCTAGCAAAAGGTTTGGCTTAAAAGCCACAGAGAGCTCATTTTTATGTAAGAATGGGCATGTGGCTGGCCCAAATCTATCTCACATTTTGCTTCTTCCGTATCCAGTGCCATATTATATGTCATTCTATTTCAGATGTCTTAGAAATGCTCCTTGTGCCTCTAAAATAGTTTTGGACACTAACCTTGTGTAACTGAATCAAGTCTTAGCTATATTTTAACATCAGCAAAATTGGTTTTTGGCCTGAGAATAGTGGGAATTAAAGAAGGAAATAAAGCACACACAGCTATTTAGCATCTGGATGCTCAATACTCTGTTCATACACACAGAGCTAAGCATTTGCAGGACAGAGAGGTTCAAAATACAATTTGAAACACGATGTTAAGAGCAAACAAACAATCATACAAAACATAGGAGGCCAATATCATTGCTACCTATACTACTTGATTCTTCTGAATTCTGTTAGAGGAAGCAAGAAAAAAAAAAACAACACCTTTGGGAACAAACAAAAAAACCCACTTTGGAAACAAACAAAAAAATCCAGAAACACTTTGGAAACAAATAAAACAAACAAAAAAAAAGAAATATGTAGAAGTCATTTTAGTTAGTTGTGTTCCATTGTGTGCCTGGAAGAAAATTATCTACCCTGAAGTAGATGGAATCAACTTCATCTGCGTTTTTCCCTTCTCCCACATTGGCTGAAAGGGCAGCTTCTAGGCCATTGTTAGGTGGCTTTTGGTCCTTTTCTAAGATGGATGAAGTTAGCAGAAGAGTGTAAAATGGACAGAATGCTGCCTACTCTAAAAAAAGACAAATGATGTCTCTTGCTACTAACAATGTATATTTATACAACCTGACTACAGGAGGACTTCTCCCTCTTAAATTACAGCTGCCAAAACATCACAGTTATATCTTACTACTACCCTGAAATAAGATGTCAATCATTACTTTTGGTGTCAGAAAGACTAATTTTGTTGTGACAAGAGGAACCTTGCCAAACAAGGGACAAGTGAAACTGGTTTGCTAAAAAGTACTCTTGAGGAAAAAAAAAACCAACAATCAAATCTCTAACAAAATAGTGGAAGAAATAGTCAGAATAGGTTATTTGTTACATTGCTCTATTTCAGCACATATCTCAACAATAAAAGAATGAGTAGTAAAATAAACTTGGTAGCACACAGAAGGCTTTTCTTCAAACAATTCCCTCCTCTAGTATCATCCATGCTATTCCTGTAGGTACAGAGCTGTTCAAATGTGTGTTATCAACACCTTCTACTCAGTCAAGCACAGGAATTTCTTTTTTTTCCCACCACCAGCATCCTTCACCTATTCTGTGCAAGTACAAACATTACTTATTTTCTCCTTACTATAATCTAATATATAATTAAAATTATATATATATAAAAATTATATAAAATTAAAATTAAAATAAAATTTAAAAATCTAATATAAACTATAATCCTTTAATGAAGTCTTACCTAAAACAATTCTGTGGACTAACTTTTTCAGTTCTCAGACTCGCTTACATCTAGTCCATCAAGACTCCTCACTTAACACAATTATATCCACTGTAAATATCATACTGCTCATTTATCTACTCACCACCATGCTTGCTTGTTTGTTTTTTCACCATCAAGCTCTCCCTGAGTCAAGTAAGTAGCAATCATACACTGGAATTTGACATTATTCATAGCTCACATCAACAGTGAGATGAGCTACCCTGAGCTTACCTGTTTATCTCTTCAGTATTAGGCATTTGCTTTGCCCTACTGCCTGTGAAAGGTATTTATCATGCACAGTAAAGAAGCTGTTGTCTGACAATAATGTCAGACAGCTGACCTTCTGCAATGTCAGAGAGGGAGGGATGGAGAATGAGTAGATTTCAATCACCTGACTTCCAAAAAGCATCACCTTTAAGAAAATCCCCAATCTCACATATTTCTACCAACTAGCAATTGTTTTTTTCCCATCTGTACAGGACATTTATTGTAAGCTTTAGCAGGTAGAAATTCCCTATCTTACCCTGAAGAATTTTTCTCCTCACCTTAATTCACAAACTTTTATGTATATCTGGCTAGTCTATCCAGCTGAGATTTGAAAAGGAGATGGATCAAACCTTGACCACCATAAGAGATTGGTTTCTTGTCATGGTTACCAAACACTTTCACAGAAGGAAAAAGACCTTGGGAAAACTCAGACCAGCTTACAAAATGGGTGTAGGAATAATGGAGACAGAATAAATTTCCTCTTCTGCTCTCTGCAAACCAACTCAACACAAAGGAGGGGATCAAATCAAGCCCATCACCTCTGTGTGATAAATGTTCTCCTGAACTTGCACACCACTTTTAGATAGTGTCATGTCAGAGTTGCTGAGTTTTGTATAAAGATGTTTTCTAGCCATAAGGCTATGAATGTCTATCTGCTAAAAGCTTGGAAAATTGCTTTCTTTGTGTGGGCCAATAGTCTAAACCAGGGCTCTGGGCTTCTTTCAAAAGCATTCCAATAAATGAAGACCATGAGCACTGCAAACAGGATGGGCAAACAAGGCATGACACATCAACCAGGCTGCAGTGTGTCACTTTTCATGGCATCTTCTGTGAGGAGGGCACACAGGGAGGCACCCCTTCAAAGGCCTCTCCAACTGCAGTGACTGTTTGCACAGATCAAGGGCACACATCCTACCTGACCTTCAAGGAACATGGTGGGCACTCATCTGACAGCAAAGGCTGCAGCTTTGGCTGGTGAGTCTGCACCATCTGTGCCAGTCGTGGTCTGTGCCTCACTTTGACTGAGCTGCTGCAGGGAGAGGCTGCGGTGCAGAGTTGAGGTCAGTGGAGCAGAGTCAAGTTGGAGGTCTGTGGCTGGTGGTGTCCCCCAGGGGTCACTACTGGGTCCAGTCCTATTCAGTACCTTCATAAATGACCTGGATGAAGGGATAGAGTGTGCCCTCAGCACATTTGCTGATGATACCAAACTGGGAGGAGTGGCTGACATGCCAGAAGGCTGTGCTGCCATCCAGCATGACCTGGAGAGCTTAGAGAACCAGGCAAGAAGAAATCTAATGAAATTCACTAAGGGCAAGTGTAAAGTACTGCATCTGGGGAAGAACAACCCCATGCATCAGTACAGACTGGGGGCTGATCTGCTGGACAGCAGATCTGGGGCGAGGGACCTGGCAGTCCTGGTGGACAACAGGATGACCATGAGATGGTGATATGCCCTCATGGCCAAGAAGGCCAATGGAGTCCTGGGGTGCATCAAGAAGAGTGTGGCAAACAGGTTGAGGGAAGTTCTCCTCCCCCTCAAATCTGCCCTGGTGAAGCTCAAGGACATCCTTGGCTTCAGTGACCATGAAATGGTAGGGTTCAATACCCTTGGAGCAGTGAGGAGGGCACATAGCAAGCTTGCTACCCTGTACAGATACCCTCCTCAGGGACCTGCTTAGTTGAGTCTTATGGGATAAAGCCCTGGAGGAAGAGGGGCCTAAGAAAGCAGGTTCACATTGAAGGATCACATTCTCTAAGCTCAGGAGCAATGCAGCCCAAAAAAAATGAAGTCAGGCAAAAACATCAAGAGGCCTGCATGGGTGAAGAAGGAGCTCCTGGCCAAACTCAGACACAAAAAAGAAGCCTGCAGTGGGTGGAAGGACAGGTGGCCTGAGAGGAACACAGGGCAGTTGTCTGAGTAGCCAGGGATGAGATTATAAAAGCTAAAGCCATGATAGAATTAAAACTGCCCAGGGATGTCAAGGGCAACAAGAAAAGTTTCTGTAGGTACGTTGGTAGGAAATGTCACTAGGAAAAATGTGGACCTTCTCAGAATGGAAATGGGAGATCTGGTTAACCAGGATATGGAAGAGGTTGAGGTGCTCCATGACTTTTTTGCCTGTCTTTACCAGCAAATGCTTCCACCATACCACCCAAATCACAGAAGGCAAAGACAGGGACTGGGAAAATGAAAAAAAATACCCACTGTAGGAGAAGATCAGGTTTGAGACCATCTAAGGAACTCGAACATGCACAAGTCCATGAGACATGGTAAGATGTATCTGTGGGTCCTGAGGGAACTGGCAAATGAAGTGGCTAAGTCACTATCCATCATATTTAAGAGGCTGTAGCAGCCCAATGGAGTTCCCACACACCAGAAGAGGAGAAACATAACAACCACTTTCAAAAAGGGGAAAAAAGGAGATCTGGGGAACTGCAGGCCAGTCAGTCTCACCTCTGTGCCCAGAAAGGTCATGAGGCAGATCCTCCTGGAAGCTATGCTGGAGCACACAGAAAGTGAGAAGATGATTGATGACAACCAACATGGCTTCACTAACGGCACATCATGCCTGACAAATTTGGTGGCCTTTTACAACAGGGTTACAATTATTGATGGATAAGGGAAGAGCAAGTGGTGGCATCTCTCTGGACTTGTGCAAAGCATTTGTCACTTCCCACACATCATCCTTTCTCTATATTGGAGAAACGTGGATTTGACGAATGGACAACTCCATGGATAATGAGCTGGCTGGAAGGTTGCACTCAAAGAGTTGTGGTCAACAGCTTGATGCCCAGGTGGAGACTAGGGATGACTGACATTCTTCAGGGGTCAGTATTGAGATCAGTGCCATTTAACATCTGTGTTGGAGACATGGACAGTAGGACAGAACAGCCCTTTGGCAAGTTTGCCAACAAGCTCACTGGCGTGGTTGGTACTCTAGAGGGAAGGGTTGACATGCAGAGGGACCTTGACAGGCAGGACAGGTGGGCCTATGTGAACTCTTTGAAGTTCAAAAAGGCCAACAGCAATGCCCAGTGGCTTGGGTTCCAGCTCACACTGCTCTACAATTCTATAATTCTATGACATGCCAATGCAAAACTCTGCCTGAAGGTATCATAAAAACCTATCTCATCTTTTGCCATACAACCCATTCCAGCACAAATACATCACAGTCCAGCTTTTGTCTTGGGCTCCACCGACCTGAGATGATGTTCAGATGGGCCATTATTAGAGATAATCTAATAGAAGTTTCTGGGCATGGAATGAAAACTTCATAGCAATCTGAAAGCTATTTTTACCTATCTCCTTTTCTCCAGCTATGGCTGTGCAGCAATGCCTTGATTATAAGCCTCAGTCTTGATTTTCTCAGTTCCCTTCTGGCAGACAGATTCCCATGGGAAGAAAAGCAGGGATAAGAAATTAAAGGTGAGAACAATGTGAGCAGTAGTGAATAAGGATGATGTTAGCTTCTTATTTTGCTAAAGGAAAAAGAGCCAGCCATCACTACTATCCCTTGGTTAGTTTCTCTGAAATGTGAATGTTTCTACTCAGTGAAACTCTACTATAAAGCAGTTACTGTGGAAATTGGTTTGGTCCATAACTATCCTTTCCATGTTTTTCATTTAGTGCCAAGCAGTCTATTCCAGCATGTTGTTCTCTACACATCCCATACCACAGCTGTATTTCTCTTCCTTACTCTTGGCACAGATAGCAAAGTTACAGAACTGTGAAGAAAAGGTTTCTCAGCAAAGAAAACACTAAGTATTGGGCTGTTCCACCCCTTCAGTTAGCTTTGAAATAAAACCTAGGCAGAGATATTTATTCAGAGCATGGTTCCTTTTTACCCTTTATTGCCTGCCCTCATTACCTGACAGGAATATCTCTGTGTTCTCCCACTGAAGTTATTGCAAGCATCACAACGAACATGTTTACAACTGGGTAATTTTAAGGCTCTTAACTGAGCTTTTCACTTAGGTCTTCAAAAATCAAATAGCTGATAAACATCATTCTAAAAGCATTTAGAGCCCTTATTAAAATAAAATTAAAAAAACCCTTCCAGTTTATGAAAAAAATCAAATAAAAAAATCCTGAATAACATCCCTGCAATCTTCACTTTGCTCCTTGAAAGAAATTACAGCTCTTGTTTGCTAATCTTTCTACAGATTCTTTAGTGTTTCACCAGTATCTAAGCATAAATTGACAGAGGCTTTGAGTGTTATGATTTCAGTGATGAGACTGAAGAGCAGTAAAGAGCAGTAGGCAGCTATTTGATGTGAGAGGTTTTTCTGGATATTTCTGTAGTAATAAATTTGGAAGTACAGAGAGAGTATATAATTTTGCCAGATGGCATCAATTCAGCTTCTTACATCTTTTTTTTTTTCCCTCTGATAATCACTGTCCTGTAACAACCTGAAAGAACGAGAGGAAAAAGTGAACCATTATACTGCTGACTAATTTATTTTCTTTATTTCAGATTAAAATATCAAATATATGTTTAACTTCTCAGCATAAAGTATTAAGTTTCAAACTTGATCCTAAATGGGCATTCAAAAGTATTTGAAAGTAATCTTTGACTGTAGATACAAAATAGGCATACAAGAATATATTCCTCTTATATTGAAATGAGGGTTATTTTCTTCTACAAATAACCAACTTGATCATACATTTGAAAGGTTCCATCCAACAAATCTAAAGCTGGAACACTGCTATAACAAGCACAGACTCTTAGTACCAACCCTTTAACCAATATTTCCAGTGGGTGTCCTTATGGTGAAAAGCAGCTCCTAAGAGTATTCAGAATCACAAACCACTTAGTCCTGTATTTTTAAAACCTATCATAAATCTACATAAGTACTGAAAATTAGAAATTAAGTGTGTGCTAAGAAAATGGTGTATAGTTTAAAGCAGATCAGAACATGTCCTCACCTACTCCCAGTATAAAAAGTAATGCAATTAGAAACAGAATGAAAACAGGTTGACATAATAAACATACTTTAAAGTTATGTTCAATTATCTAAATTGAGCATTTATCTATACTGGCTGTGCAATATCAGATATTTATGGTTTCCTTTATCTAAAGGTTTCCTTTATCAAAGCATGGAAGGTTACTTATGGTATTTTTAATAGCACTATGGAATAACTGACAAAGCTGTTTCCATTTCATGGCTACTGTTACTTATCTGAAAAAAAAAATCTAAACATAATTAAGTAATCTCCTTAATTAGCTTAATGTGTAGGTTTTTGTGGTTTTCTTTTAAAGAAACCCATCCTCATCAGAAGAAGAACCATGCTGAAAATGCTATTAAACAAATGATGTGACACAGGTGATGTCAAGAGCTCCAAGAACAACTGCTTTCAAAACACATCACCTGGTAATAACCTTCACCACGCACAACCTGGAGGGCATTTCCTGTGCCATGCTCACCACCACTCCCCACCACCCAAAAAAAATCCCAAAAAACAAAGCCAACAAAATAGTAGACATTAAGCATCTCTTTATATTGTGTATGAGTATGAAGACCACTTGTACAGACCTGTAGGAAGGAAGGAACACTGCCTCATCTGCTCAACTAACTGCACTAGCCAACTAGTTCAATACTTTCAAGCATTAGTACTGACTTTTCTCTGTACTTTCTCTGCACAACTTCCAGTTTCCATAATTTCACATCCAGTGAAAATCTAGGATAAGGCTGTGAGACAATATGAAAAAGCCTAGATTATCTTTTTGACTGTGAAAAGGCTGTTACCAATATCTCAGTGCAAATAGTTTTAAAGACACAGAAAGAAGCTGAACGCCTGTTTTAGAAAGTGGGAAGTGGAACCTAGTCCAATTCATGGTGACAAAGCTTGATGTATCAGAAAGTTAAATACCTTTGGAATGTATCTGGCTCCCAGACTCTATTATGTGGCTAAGCCAGATGTGAAAATGCTGATATTTCACCTTCCATTTTCCTGGATGCAACTACTTTACATAAAAGGATAATTTTCAGGGGGGAATAAAAAAAAAAAAAGCTAATTAAATGAAACCATTTAATAAAAAACAGATAAAACTAAGTCTAAATGTGAAAAAGAAACTTTTTACTCTAGGACAGTGATTTTAAGAGACCAGAATCAAAAGCAAGTCTAGATGACTTATGCTTCCAGTCCCACCCAGCTTATAAATTTCAGATTGTGCTATAAATGAGCTACATTTACACAAAACCACCCATTTAAAATATGCCAGACATCCATCAGTAATTTCTACTTAAACACGAAACACTTCAAGGAAGGGAATGCCAGGAGGAGAAATTAAAAAAAATTAAAAAAAAAAAAAAGACACACTCAGAACATATTTTTCTTTGGCACAAAAGTCTCACTATTAAGAGGCTTATTTCATCTCTCATCCATTAAAGTGAAGAGGTTAAAAGGCAGTACCTTATAACACATGCATAGAGCCCGCTGTCTTGTATCACTGTTGGTCGGAACCAAATGGAGTCTTCCTCTTTGCTCATTCTAGTTCCGTCAAAAGCTATAGGTTCCTCAAAATCTCCAGGTCCAGAGCTTTTGTACCACATCAAACTAAGTCCAGCACTTTGGGCTACGGAGTAATTAGCTCTTATGTATCCATAAAACAGTGCACATTTTATACGAACAGGTTCTCCCACTAGAACTTGGTATTTCTTGTAATCCACAGACCAGTCAGTGCATCCATCAGCTAAAAGAGAAGGGAAAAAAAAAAAAAGGAAGAGATTATCAAAGGCTTCAGAGAGCACTATTCACACAGCAAACCACATTGCATTTAAGAAAAGGATTTTCAATAACCAGCTGTAGTCCTTTGATCCCTGAAAAATTAACTGTGTTTCCACTCTGCTAACATCATGTAATTGTCTCTGCGTTGCGTGGACAATTTCAGAGATGACTGAACAATTGTGCTTTCTCCTTTTGTGAAACTCTAGCATGACCAGCTACAAAATACTGGAGTGAAAAACTCTAGCATGATCAGTTATAAAATACTGGAGTGAAATTAGTGCAGCACAGAGCCTGTATGCTACAGGAGTCGTAACTGTGAATTACATCACTCAAGTATCTTCAGGGTACCCATGGAAAAAGAAAATAACTATTGCTGAGTCTCAGAAGTCATTAGGAAAAGGAGCTGTGTCCTGAATCAAAAAGTGTGAAAGTCTGTGTTAGATTGGAAGAAGGAGAAGAAACTGCTTTAATAAGGGCAAATAAGTAAAAAGACAGTTCCACAAAAAGTCCTGCCAGTATTTTTAATGGATTATTCAAGAACAAGTTAAGCAGATCTTACTTGGAATTTCTGACTTGCTAGAAGTGAATTATAAATTAATTTGGATTTTTAATGTAGTTATTTTTTCCTCTGTTGATTAGCAATAATTCTGTAATAATTTTCATATCATTCACCTGTTGAATGATGTCAGCCACTACAAATACTGTCCCACAATAGTTGTTCCTCAGAAAGCAACACTTGATTTGTTTTACTTTCTGAACCTCAATAACAAAACTATAACCCCAAACCAAAAAAACCCACACCCAACCTTCATCCCTCTTCTGCATTATTTTTATTTAAGACTACCAAAAGAAGAAAAGGAGAACAGATGCTTTCTACAAAGGCTTCCTTATGAAAAACTTGGGGGTTTCCTTAAGGAATTTTCAGCCATGGAAATTGAACATTACATTGATTCATTTCAAACCTCTGTGCCCAGTCCTAGCTAGTTAATCAAGCCTGTGATCCAGTAAGTGAAAAACAATTTGGGTTATCTTAAAATTAATATCTCTGAAACACAAATGTTTGGTCTTCGAATTTGCCACGTATTTTATTAACTTTAAAATAGTTTGGATGGGTAGCTAGCTTAGAATATCACAAACAGTTGTGAATATATTCACAAACCTAAAGTCCCACCAAATGCCTCTCACCCTAGAGCTGGTTGACTACTGACTTTAATGGAAAATTCCAGCTGCTGTGCAAGATAAAGCTGTATTAGCACTTGAAACATGGACAATGCTTTCATCTCTTATTTGGGAGAGTAGTGTGCCAGTTAGTGAGTTTTGAGATTTAACATCTAGATAATCACAGAATCACAGAGTGTTAGGGGTTGGAAGGGACCTCCAGAGATCATCAAGTCCAACCCTCCTGCCAGAGCAGGATCACCCAGGGTAGTCCACACAGGAATGCATCCAGGTGGTTTTGGAAAGTCTCCAGAGAAGGAGACTCCACAACCCCCCTGGGCAGCCTGTTCCAGGGCTCTGTCACCCTCACTGGAAAGAAGTTTCTCCTCACGTTGAGATGAAACCTTCTATGTTCAAGCTTGCATCCATTGTTCCTTGTCTTTTTACAGGACACCAGTGAAAACAGCTTGGTCCCCTCCACTTGACACCCACTCCTCAGATATTTATAGACATCGATCAGATCCCCTCTCAGTCTTCCAAGATTAAACTACCCCAGGTCTGTCTGCACCCCTTCATAATAGCACAGGATTTATTATACATAGCAAAATAAGAAAGACACAAGCACCTCCCCACATCACTGTGCAAGTAATAACCCAAGCCAATAAAACACTGAAAGATAGCAAGAAAAAGAATGAAAACTTTAGAAACAACATGCATTGTGAATAGAGTTCACAATGAATAGAGTTCACAGTGAATAGAGAAATAATTTGTATATCTTTGGATTGTCTCCTCCTGCATTTACTTTCAGGACCATGAAGAGACAATGATATGCTCCTATTCTAATTTTCAGTCTCTAAAAATTAGCAACCTTTACAAGGCCCTAACAAGAAACAGAAATATTCTTGCAGAAATTTAAGTGAATGGAGACAAGGCTATGCTATTAGCTCCCACATAGAACTTCAGAAACTAACTTCTATATATTTCAGGATTCATTCAGGTCATTTGAGTTTTTTCATTTCTGAAAAAGCATTCAGTTTCTGATCTGATTTCTCTCTGGTTTTAAATCTTCATGCCATAAATAAATTGACAGCAATCTCTAAGCAGTGTTAATTCCATTACATAAGTAAGCAGGTAATGGCTTCTTCCTCATACTTTATTATCAAATTGTAATATTGGCTTGAACTGCTTAATTGAGTCAGTACACTTTGGTTTATAATATTAGTCATGTTTTCTCTCTCAGGATATTCAGTTCTAATGGATCCTAGTTCATTAGTCTTGATGAATCCATGAGAACCTACTGCAGAGTAACAGCAACTCTGTTTCAAGCCTTCATATTGAATGAAAGATTAGTGATGCAGAGCAGCTATCTTGGACTTTATTTCAGCATGCTATTCCTCAGATAAAAGTGCTGAGGATCACCTGCTGTGTAGTTTACTAGGCTTATGCAAACATGCTAGCAGGTGCTGTAGCCTCACATGAAAAACCAGAGAAAACATTACCAAATTTTTGCCAGCTAACTATCAAAGTTCAGCTGCTGAGTTTTAAGGAGAATGCTACCAATAAATTGCATATGTAGGCATTGTGTTTGCATTAATGCTCTGTGAAACAGTTATTACAAATTTATGAATTGGATGGTGTTTCCATGGAAAGGCAACACAAAACAAAAACACCTCAAGGCCTAGAATTGTCTAAACTTTCACATCAAGATTTCATATCACAAAGGGCAACCAACATCACATTTTAAGGTAATTATTTACTGAACTTTTTGATCATTTTTTGCCAATAACCACATCAATATGTCCCACCAGGTAGCTTAAGAGATTTTAAACTCAAGTAACTATGAATATGAGCATGCTCATAATGTTATGGGTTAGCATTTTATGTTTCACCTAGTGGTGTACTTCAGAGGTCAATACTGGGTCTAGTCTTGTTTAACATCTTCAGTAATGATCTGGTTGAAGGAGTTGAGTGTACCTTTGACAAATTTACTGATGGCACAAACTTGAAAGGAGTGACTGATTGACCAGAAGGTCATACTGCCATTCAGAGGGTCCTCAAGAGGATGGAGAAATGGGCTGACAGGCACCTGGAGAAGTTCAACCAGAACTGCAAAGTCTTTGGGGGACAACTCCATGCACTGGTATGTGCTGGGGGACACTCAACTGGAAAGCCACTTGGCAGAAAAAGACTTGTGATCTCGGTAGACACCAAGTTGAAGATGAAATAGTATCGTGGCCTTGCCAAAAAAAAAAAAAAATGCATTTGTCAATGTATGGCCAATGGGTCAAAGGAAGTGATTCTTCCTCTCTGCTCAGCACTGGTAAGGATATATCCAGAGTACTGCATCCAGTTCTGGGTCTCTCAACACAAGAGAAACATGGACAGACTGGAGACAGTCCAACAAAAAGGCCACAGAGATAATTAAGGGACTGAAGCATCTCTCCTGTGAGCATAGGCTGAGGGCTGAGACTGTTTAGCCTGGAGAAAAGAAGGCTGAGGGGGAATTTTATGAATGAATTTAAATTACCTGAAGAGAGGGTGCAAAGAGGACAGAGACAGGCTCCTTCCACTAGTGCCCATTGACAGGATCAGAGACAGTGAGCACAAACCAAATCACAGGAGGCTGTTTCTGAACACAAGGAAGCACATTTTTACTGTAAGGATGACTGAGCATTGGCACAGGTTCCCTAGCAAGGTTGTGGACTCTCCATTCTTGGACATATTCAAAAGACAGCCAAACATCTTGCTGGACAGCCACTGCTAAGATGGCCCTGATGGAGCAGGACTGGATAAGCTCCAGAGGTCCTTTCCAACCTCAACAAGTCTGTATTGTAGTTACACTCAGTGACAAACTTCAGCAAACCTGTATCCTCTTCTCAATGTAGTCTTTCAAGGAAGTGAAGACATCAGTGTTTCTCATCCTGCTTACAGAAATATTATACCAGTTAAACTCTGCCAACACTGACACTCAAGTCACCTAGAACTGTATTAACCTTATTACAGCTGGAAGCTTTAATGCCTTACAAATCTTTCAGGAAATACTTCACACCACTGCTCAGGCAATGTGCCTTCATCTAGGAGAAGGTGCTAATGCGATTTTGACAGACAAAACAGAAGTTCATCATTCCCATCATAAGACATAGACACCTTTCTGTGGTATTTTGTGGTAACAGTGACGTTTCAGGAGATCACTTTCTAGCTGTGCTTAAAATGCTCCTATTCCACTGCAACAGAGGAGTATAAACCCAGGCTTAAAACCAAATAACAGCACGAAAAATAGACTATATCCTTAAAAATGGCATTACTCTGAACACTCAGAGAGGTGACAGTGTGTGTGCACTGCAGCTGACATTTTCTTGTACACTCTATGTGTGCTATCTGGAGCACACATGCATTTTTCAGTCTAGGAAAACTTGGATGTATCAGAAACCTAATTAAAATCCTGATTTCCAAATTCCTCGAGGCATGTAATGATATATTTTGAAACACTCAAAGATTGATTATATTCATGATGCCTTTTACATTCAGAGAAATACTTAGATTTTTTTTTCTGTTGTCACTGGCACCTTAAAATTGTTACCATATTTGCATGATAAACACTTGTGTTACTGCCTTCATAAACAGGGACAGAGGAGAGCAAGGGCTTAATGTGCTTTCAGACTTGCTACTATTAAATACATTGAAGGATTTCTATTCAGTTTTGTACTCTGACTGTGGTCCATTTCTATTCTGACTGGATTTTCTTCCTTTTCTTTGTGTATAAGTAGGGCATTGACCAAAGAAAATATCTACTGCTTCCCTCCTTAGTAATAACTGCTACAGACACACAGTCAACATCTACATTTATTCTGGTTCAAAACAACTATGGGAAAAAACACACCCTTGACTCTTCAATGTTTTTATTTCTTACATCACATCATCAAGCACTCAATCATCTTTTATTTTATTTTATTTTAGAAATTGAATACTTGAATAATTCAACAGCTTTGAAATTTCAGAATTGCCTTCAAAGGAACATTTGTAGTCCGGATCTATATTTTAATATGCTGCCAGTTCTTGCTGCTCATAATAGCACAATACAGGGTTCAGGATGAATATCATTCTCTCAGTTATTTCCTTGAGTGATTTCAGGGTGTGAAATAAACCACACTGTCCTAATAATGAGATAAACAAGCTTCTTGCAGGCTGTACCTGCTGACAGGACCCAGCACACAGAATATTTAACATTGTGGAGAAGGTCTTTCCCTTCATTTTTCAGAATCATGTGCATCATTCTCAAGGCTAAATTCAATGCTGAAAAGGAGGGGGAAAATTAAATAAAGCTCCTGGGTCCACTGCCTGGCTTCACTCAAAAGCTTCATTTCAATGTATAAGTTTCAGAGTCAATAGAAGTCTTCCAGTTTCCAATATATTGGTGGGAATATGAATTGCAGACATCTAAACAATTTAGGCCCTATGGCTGAAAACAGTTCTCCTGTTGTGGTTCAGGTCCAGCCAGGCAGCCACTCACACAACTGCCCCTCCTCTCCCCCTCAATGGGATTGGAAGGAGAACTGGGAGAAAAAGGCAAAACTCTGTGGGCTGAGATAAGAAAATCTTGATAGAACAGAATAAAGATGTGGTGACAATCAGGGAGAACAATAACACTGATGCAGTAGTACATACAGCAAGGGATACAAACCACAGCACTGACTGCCATGGCCCAGCCCAGCTGCCCAACTTCTGACCACAGTTCCAATCTCCACCATTCTAGGACTCTATAAATTTCAATTAGTTTAGGTCAAACCATAGCTTTCTTTTTCTATTCCTCTTCTTTCTGTGGCTTAGTGCATTTGCCAAGATTCCTCCACTACCAAATCTGCCACTTTTAAAAATTCTCTCATGTGAAACTGGGAGAATTGCAATTTTGGGGAGGAAACTTCTTTAATAGATAATGGTGTCTAAAATACTTTCTTCCCTCTCTCTCAAATGTCCTCCAACATTTTCTTTTTTCCCTTACTGGCACCCCCTCATACAAACTACTGCACACTTTTAGTCTGAGGATGAAATATGCAACATTTTAGCCTACAACAGAATTTTTGCAAGTTTTCAAGAAAAGGAAAAACAGGCATTTCAAAATGAAAATGAGCTCTCAAACAGAAGCGCACCGTAGCAATCTGCAAATCTGTAATTGGAGGCTCAGTGCAGAAAGACATTTAATAATGTATAAAATATACTTGACTTGGTCATTCAAAAGCATTAGCAATAATGATACAACCATATTTCTCTTTCATGCTTCCAATTTTGTACTGGTATTCTTTTGTAAGTACAAAATCTAAGTTGTCTAAGAATAGAGCTGAGCATGTTCTCTTCCTTATCACCATGGTGTGTTGCATTTCTAAGCTCTGCTTCTTCATTCCCTTTGGAGTTCAATTTTACACCAAATAAAAGGATACACAGACCAAAAATAGACAATCTTCACATTTCTTCATAATGAGAACACACACTAGAATACTGTGTGATGGGTTGCTTAGAGCTAATTGGCTCAGGCACTGTAATGAGTGTGCTATAAAGAATAAAGTCAAGTCTTGATTTTTTTTTTATGCTAGCTAGTTTAGGCAATAATAAAAAAAAAAAAACCCCAGCCAAAAAACACCACAAAAAACCCAGAGTAAAAAGACACAATCCAGAAGAGGCTGGAAAAATATTGTTGAGAAAATTGTTTTAAAGAAAGCAATCTTGTGTCTTAGGCATCTCTTGGTAAACTTTTGAAAAGTTGTTTTGTGAGCAGCCAGTTAAAGGATAGTTAAATTTGATTTCTGGACAGATTATGCCCCATGTTTCTCCACCCTACTCAAAAATCTTAGCTGCACTGCTACAATATTTTTTGTTCACTTTCTCTACCCATCATGACATGCACATTTTCATTTTGAAATGCCTGTTTTTCCTTTTCTTGAAAACTTGCAAAAATTCTGTTGTAGGCTAAAATGTTGCATATTTCATCCTCAGACTAAAAGTGTGCAGTAGTTTGTATGAGGGGGTGCCAGTAAGGGAAAAAGAAACGTTGGAGGACATTTGAGAGAGAGAGAAGGAAGTATTTTAGACACCATCACCTATTAAAGAAGTTTCCTCCTAAAAATTGCAACTGCCCCAGTTTCACATGAGAGAATTTTTAAAAGTGGCAGATTTGGTAGTGGAGGAATCTTGGCAAATGCACTAAGCCACAGAAAGAAGAGGAATAGAAAAAGAAAGCTATGGTTTGACCTAAATTAATTGAAAATTATAGAGTCCTAGAATGGTGGGGATTGGAAGGGACCTGTGGAGATCATCTAGCCCAGGTCTGCCTAGACCAGGTTGCACAGGGATGTGTCCAGGTGGGTTTTGAAAGTCTCCAGAGGAGGAAACCACAACCTCTCTGGGCAGCCTCCAGTGCATCATCATTCTCAAAGGAAAGACATTTCTCCTTACATTCAAGTGAAAACTCCTGTGTCCTAGTTTGCACCCATTGCCTCTTGTCTTATTCCTGTCCCCTACTGAGAAGAGCCCAGCCCCATCCTCATGACCTCCATCCTTTAGATATTGATATGCATTGATAAGATCCTCTCTGTATTTCTTGGTATGTTTATATTTGTTGGATACAGAGTAATGCACTAACATGAAACAGAGCACATAGGCTCAAGTACTGAACTATTTAGAGGAAAAATAAGTGTGAAAATACCTTTATGTCTCAGTGGTGGGAAGTTTTTATGTCATTCTCCCTTTTACCTAAAATAAGACAAATTAAATAGCATTTTTGCTGAATTAATACCAATCCTTTAATTATCACTATTGGAGAAAAAAAATTAAACTATGATTTATTTTTTTAGTGCAAAAATACAACAAATCTACTATGCAAGACAGAGTAACCAAGGGAAGAATGAATGCTGAATTTAGTAAATTCTTACTCTAAGCCAAGAATTCTCCTCTGATGCTTATTCAGTCCTTCTTGTATCTTTCAGACCCTTATTTTCTGGTTCACCATGTCATATAAAATAGAAGGCTTAGTAAACAAACATTTAAAGGTAGCCTAGCTCATAGTAACCTATCAGGCTACAGTGGGTTGACCCCAGCCAAAAGCCAAGCACCCAGTCAGCTTCTAAGTCACTAAGCCTACATGCAAAAGGGAGAGTTTCAAATAGAAAAAAATAAAAGTGAGAAAATTAATTGGTCAGGATAAAGATAGTTTAAGAAGTGAGGGAAAGAAAACAATTGATGCAAAGGCACTTAACACCTTCCACAAGCACACCAATGCCCAGCTAGTGTCTGAGCAATAGAAAGACAAAATCTCCATTTTTCTTGCTGAGCATGATGTTATTTGTTCTGCAATATCCCTTTGGTCAATTCCTGTCAGTCATCCCAGCTGTTTTCCCTCCCAATCAGTTGCCCCTCACCCCCATAACTACTGGCTTTGGGGAGCAGAATGGGGAAAATTGTGTGTTATCAACACCATTTTCATCACAAATCAAAACCATTGCTCTTACAGGCCTGCCATGCACAAAAAGAAATTTGAGCCAAAATCAAAACACAGGTCCCTAATCTTTCTGTGCTTCTGGCTGCTGCCTTCTTTCAGTTATTCATTTTCACCCCGAGACCACTTGTACATTTACACTTCTAGCACAATGCAATCAACAGCCACAAAACACAAGTTTGTTCTCTAGACTGATTTCCAAAAACTGATATTAAACTGCAATAATGAGCAGTGCCCATCTGAAATCATAGAATCAGAGAAGGGTCCAGGCTGGAAGGGACCTCCCAAGGCCATCTAGTCTGACTTCCCCACAGTCACCAGAGACATCCTCAACTAGACCAGGCTGAAGTGTTTCTTGCTTTTTCTATTTACTATTTACCTTTATTTGAGGACAGTTCTACATCCTCTGCTTCTTCTGTAGAGGTAATCTTACAAGAGTATCTGCAGTTCTTTTGGGACCTCCAGAATACAAGTGTCTTTCCTCCCTGCTTCCCAAACACACTATGATTTACTTCTGCTCAGTGTCATTGCCACACAATTTCTGTTGTTCATCATATGATTTAGATACAGAATGTCTGCATTACTATGTGAGGAAATGAAAGATTTCCCTCTGGAATTGCAAATGTCTAAAACATTGCAAGAGACCTGAAGAGAAACTACCATGTTACACTAATTTCTAACATTTGAAGAAGCCCACATAAGGATGTTTTGAGGGGAGGAGATTTCCAAGAAAAGAGAATCCCTGGGCTGTGCTGTGTATCATGCTGTAGAGCAGATGGCGAATTATTTAATCTCTTCCATAATCTCTGACTATTGAAACTGTTTCTGAAAATACATTCTGTTCTCCAGTAGCTTAATTTTGGAGATTACAAGGAAGAACAAGGATTTCTTAATGCTGCACTTGAGCAGCAGCTGCACTCTATACCTTTAAGCATTTTTCCTGTAAAGAACACAACTGCTGAATATCAGAAAGAAGTTGCTGGATGTCAGCTGAACTGTGTGACTCTCCACTTGGAGCAAGCACGAGAAAATTCAGCAGATATATTCATCATACAAGAGGATCACAGAATCAACCAGGTTGGAAAAGAACTCAGAGATCATTAAGTCCAACCTATTGCCTAATACCTAACAACTCCTGACAACTAAACCATGGTTCCAAGTGCCACATCCAATCATTTTTTGAACACCTCCAGGGACAGTGACTCCACCACCTCCTTGGGCAGCACATTCCACTGGCCAATTACTCTTTCTGTGAAGAACTTTCTCCTCACTTCAAGCCTAAACTTCCCCTCGATCAGCTTGCGACTGTGTCCTCTTGTTCTGCTGCTGGCTGCTTGGTAGAAGAGACCAACCCCCACCTGGCTACAACCTGCTTTCAAGTAGTTGTAGAGAGCAGTAAGGTCTCCCCTGAGCCTCTCCTTCTCCAGGTTAAAACAACCCCAGCTCCCTCAACCTTTTCTCATAGGGCTTGTCAAAATTAGTCAAATAATGACATGCATAAAAGAGTGCAAGCACCTTGTGTCCCTGATTTCATAACTGGAAATTTCTTAAACTGCATTGTCACGGCTACGTGTCTAGGAATGTGCAGAAATGGAGAGCAGTGAGTGCTGCAGAAGAGCTGAGACCCAGACAAACACTGTTTCAAACAGACTTTAAATCAAAGGCTCATTTAAAGTAAAAAAGTTTCAAAGATTAAAAGTTTTAATGGAATATTTATTAAGTATATGTATGCTACGAGCTTGCCAGTAGAAGTATATATTAAAAACCCATCTGTAGTGCATATATATAAAAATAGTATATATATTTTAAATACCTATTTGTGGTTATTAATTTTTAAATGTTATTTTCACTCTGAAAATACTAGGAGACAGTTAATATGTTGAAACTGTGATCTTGGATTGACCATATCAATATTCTTTTTCAAAGTATATGAGAGCTGCATACAACTCCTAGTGATTTTGANCTGGAGGTCCCTTCCAACCTCTAATGTTCTATGATTCTATGATTCTATTGTGTGCAGGTAGTCCTACTAGACTTGGATTATAGACACAGATTTCTTTAAAGCCCTATATTTGTCAGACAGACATTTGTATCTATACCTGCAATGAGGCAGAAGATAAAATGCAGGATAATATTTACAAGCATAAAGTACTTGTAGGAAGCTTTTTCTTTACTCAGATGACAAAGGTAATTTTAAAACAATCTTCAGTGCACACCACTACTTCAGTTTGATTAAATGTGTGTTCATTTGCATGCAAAAGAATGCATTACTTACAGTTACTGGACAGAGATATGACACCAACATTTATATCAATAAATAATACAAACATGCAGTGCCACCAGCAATCTGTCCATTAAAGCTTTGTTAATATTCAGTGCTTTTGAGACACTCCAGAAATATTTTAAACACTTGAGGAGACAATAATATCTTCCTCCCACAAATATTCTCAGGCAGGTGAGTGCAGCAGGGGTGGACCCAAAGGCTGAGCCTGGGAGGACAGATGGAGACACTGTGGGCAGAGAGGTCTGGAAGGACAGCTGCTTTATGGCTTGGTTAGGGCTGGCATGGCACCAATGTGTGGCTTGGCAGTGAACACCACTGCATTGGGAGAGGAAAGGTTTTTTTTCTGCAGGCTAGATCAGACTAGGATCTTTATTGACAGGAGGAAATAATGATTAAAGATGGGAAAAATAACACAAGACATACCTTCCATGCAGCGGTCCCTTCAGTGGGGGGCACATTTACTCTAAAAGAGAGTTGTTCTTTTTAACAGGGATGTCTGTGTTATATGATACATAGCTTAACAAATTGCAGAAAATACTCATAGCTGACAGATGTATTACTACTTTGTGTACATGTATACAAGCATCCAAGGTTCAGAACAGGACATATTTCCCTTCTGTTTTGCATTTCCTTTTAATCTCAAGAAGCCTTTAAAATTTTCTACTTGAATGGAATCATCAATTCATGACATTACTCTGAAGCTTTCTATCAGAAAGAGTACCCATGGTACCATGACAGTTAGAAAATACAAACTAGCAGAAATAAGAAGCTTGGCCATTGTCAGTTTGGAATTTGTTAGTATTTTCTATATAAAAAATACTATTTAATAACATCCAGAAATGGACTGTAACGGACTAGAGGAAACCAAACCAAACCAAAACCCAAAACAACAACAACAAAAGGCAATAAAACAACAACAACAACAAAAGGCAATAAAACAACAACAACAACAAAAGGCAATAGAACAACAAAAGGCAATAGAACAACAACAAAAGGCAATAAAACAACCAAAACAAACAAAAACCCCCAAACCCTTGTATGCTTCCACAAAGCTTCAAGAAAAGCTTCCATGTATGTGCAGCACTAGGATAATTTATCATCAAGCTGCTAAAGGAAGCATTTGCTTAGGAGACAGAAGCTAACTTTTAATTTAAGTTTTTCTAATATGTGCTCTTTTCCTGCAGATGTTACCAAGTACAAAACACAGCAGTTTAAAGCCAGTAGCAACTTCGTGAAGGACTTAGTGAGAAGTAACGATAATAACTGAACTTTAGAGAGAAAATATTAACTATAGTAAATCTGCACTCCATGGATTACAAAAAGTCATCATAAATCTGTTGGTACAGTTTTTTTTCTGTTTTAGAAGAACTCATATTATTATAGCATCTGGCATTTTCCTTCCTTTTTTGGGGGGAAGGGTGGGGGGTTTTTGTGTGTGTTTTGTTTGGGGGTTTTTTTGGCCATATTAAGTCTAGAAGCTAAAGCTTCTGAGAGATATTAAATTTTGCAAATCTTTGCTCCCCAGTTTGACATTTCCTCTGCTCCCATATGCTGCATGTTTGCCACACTGGAGACAGCTTACCAAAAAGGAAGAGGTCACCAGAGTAATCCATCAGTTCAGCACTTCAATCTCATTAGGCAAAGGAAAGGAAAATCATTACCATTTGAGTTTCAGAAGGAAACTTTTCCCTTTTCACCAAAGAGTGCTTTAAAGCCTAGCATGAATGTTTTGGTTGAAGCAAATCTAAAGACACAGAATGGATTTAATGGAGTTAGGAACACAAGACAGAGATAAAAAGCCTTCTCAGGCACTTCTGTGGGTCAGGTAAACATGCTGATGAGTTTTAAAGGTGAAAACAAAACATCAGAGCATTTCCCTTTCCCTCCTTATGCTACATCCTCAAATACATCCAAAACAAACTCAAGACTTGTTAGATAAAGCAACAAAATGCATTCTTATATTGAGATATATTTTTGCATCCTGACACAATGAATACTACAGAAATACTTTGGAATGAAATGTTGACAATATTTTCCATCAGAAAAAAAATGTCTTCACTTGAAAGACATTTTTAATTTTATATTATAAAACAAATCTTTCATTTGGGTTTAATGAACAGACACAGAATGTTTATTTGATCGTGGAACTGCTTTTTTTCTGCAGTGCCGTTGGGATTCGTGGTGAGATCAGACAGCTCAGATTTGCCCTAGCAGCCAAAAGCAGCTGAACATCAAAATGAAATTCCACAGATTGGGTCAAACCAACTTCAAAAGGTGTATTTCAACTGCTCTTCACCTCTACAGCTATATAATATACCAGCCACTCACTGAAAACACAAGCCTTATGAATTCCACTGAACAGAAAATAAATCTATACATATTTTAAGGAGAATTTTGCACTGTCTCTGTAGTTAGAAGTTTGCATGCCAGACAGGTGAAGTGCATACTGAATGCTTATTGAGATTTCTCAGGGCAGGAAGAATTCAACACAGTGGTGTTCAACTTCACACTTTTTCCTGGCTGTTTAACCTATGCAACCAGCATTTGTATGATGCTTGTGTGGTATGTGCTGTACTTTTCCAGCCATATAGCCACCCATTTTGCACTCATAACCTTCCCATATTTCTTGCTAATCATAAGAGGCTGAAGAGAAGATTCTTCTTCAATGATGCAACAATTTGGCTGGCAGAAGGGGCAATATTTGCTAGGAAAGCAGAGTAACTAAATACAGAGAGAAAGAACTCAGGGCAAGAAACAGAGCTATCCCCACACAGAGTAAATTTCTTCAGCTATGAATTCAAGTGACTAAACTCTGATAAAATTAATAGATAAAACTGGCATCAAGACACAAATTTCAAATTAAGGCTGGAGGATCTTTTTGTTATTGCTGTCATTTTTCTTTGTGCTGTGCAACACAGATTACTCCATCAAAAAGCAGCAACGACAAAATCCCTGTGTTATAATTGTTTTCAGGGGGGGTTGAGCAAGGAGGGGGCAGCCTCTTCTCTTTGGTGGCAAGAGTCAGGACTAGAGGAAACAGAGGCAAGCTATACCAGGGGAGGTTCAGGATGGATATTAGAAAATATTTGTTCACTAAAAGGGTTGTCAAACATTGGAATGATCTGCCCAGAGCAGTGGTGGAGTCACCATCCCTGGGGGTGTTCAAGCATCTTGTGGACCTGCTGCTTAGGGACATGGTTTAGTGTTGACCCTTCATTGCTGGGTCAAAGATGGGACTGGATGATCTTGAAGGTCTCTTCCAATCAAAGGTATTCTGTGACTCTGTCTGATTCATCTGCCCTAAATCTTAAATTTTCCTTAAAAATGGTCCCCAGAGCAAAAATTATAACTCTGTCAGAATCCTGCCACTTAGCTTTGAATACATAGAATTTCATAATTCATTCTCTTCTGTGGCCTAGAGGGATCCCTTACCTGACCTGTAACTAGTTTTGATGAGACATTAGTCTGTCCTTTCTTAGTCATTACATTGATCTTTACAGGATATATCATCCAAAGAAGCCTAGAACACAAGCCAGGCTAAGAATTATAGCATCATATTGGAAGGTAGCAATATCCCCCCTCCCAGTCTGTTTTTCATTTGTTTGTTTGTTTGTTTTTCAGTAAAGGAAGACTTTTTTTTTTCTGTGAAAGCCAATGCATCTGAAAAGAAACAAAACTAAGTACAATAATCTATGCTTTCAATTAAGCCTAGCACTCACATGCCAGTTTAAAGATGAAGATGTTTCTTTCTTCCTAGTGCCTGTAGGCACTGGCGGTGATTGCACCACATAAACATTTTAAGACATTTCTTAATCTCTGTTCTTTAATTGTACAGCACATGGTCATGCTTGAGTTACATAAAAAACTGAGCTGCTTTTAATAAGTGATTTTTTTTTTCTGAGCATGTTCAAAAATCTACCAATGGGGAGGGGGGGAATGAAATAGAAATGTCTACATTTTAATCTAAAGAATCTGATCTTCAAATTTCCACTACACCTTTTCAGTCACTGAAGGAATGAACATCTTTATAAAGGAATTCAATTAAATTAGAAATGATTGTAAGAACACCTTATAACCCAAATATCCCACTGAGAGTAACTTTTATTGAGTGATGCTTCACTCTGATCTCTGTGCAGCCTCTTGGATACCTCAAATGCACTGAGGTAAAGAAAATGCTAGTACACCTTTCAAGATAAGGTCACAGAGTTGAAATAGGTTTTGATCTATGCTTATTCAAAATTTCTTCAGGGATTGCTCAACTCAGTTACTAATTCACTTCCTAGCTATCCTCACTCTCCTCCTCTGCACATATATATATATACACTTAAACATATTATTAAAGATGAATTTCACTGCACTGTGTGGGGAGTACTGAGGAGACTGAAATCCTGAGTGCAGACTGGAGGTGTGCAATTTCAGAATCAGTGGTGTCATAGTCTCCTGCTAATACTATAGGAAGACAACATGTGGAATGCACAAAGAAAGGCTTAGATTTACACCAGAAGATAGGACACAAGACTGAAGTAGGGCAAAAAGACATAGAAACCATAATTTGTATACCCAAAGATGAATTTTTATGCTTATCACAGTCTCACAGTGTATCAGAGGTTGGAAGGGACCTCCAGAGATCATCAGGTCCAACCCCCCTGCCACAGCAGGATCACCCAGGGTAGTCTGCACAGGAATGCATTCAGGTGGGTTTGGAAAGTCTCCAGAGAAGGAGATTCCACAACCACCCTGGGCAGCCTGTTCCAGTGCTCTGTCACCCTCACTGGAAAGAAGTTTCTCCTCATGTTGAGGTGAAATCTTCTATGTTCAAGTTTGAACCCATTGTTCCTTGTCTTATTACTGTGTACCACCCAAAAGAGCCTGGCCCCCTCCACTTGACACCCACCCCTCAGATATTTATACACATTGATGAGATCCCCTCTCAGTCTTCTCCAGACTAAACATCCCCAGGGATCTCAGTCTCTTTTCATAGGGGAGATGTTCAAGTCCCCTAATCATCTTTGTGGCTCTTATGTCCAGACTGAGAAGGAAGAACTAGGGACTTCTCCTCTCAAAGAAAGAAAACCACTTCCCTCTTTTATTTTCTCTCAAAGGAATTCAGTAGAGTATATTAAAATTATCAGAGGCAACGAAGACTGAATAATCCTGAAAGACAGAGAACAAGATACATGAAAAAAAAGAAAAATGTTTGTAGATGAACACCAGTGCTTATATTGTTCCTTGGTGTTTGGTTTAGTTTGGTCTGTTTGTTTTGTTTCTCCTCAGCATCAAAGTATTTTTTATTTTTTTTCATACAAATTCAATAACAAAAAAAACTGAAGTTCCTGGGAGAGTTCATATTATTTCCACAAATTTCCTTTCCTGAGTTAAACAGTATAAATCAGTTTAGATAAAAAATGTCCTGACATTAAGTTTATGCTTTATGATGTGATAAGCTTAAGGTCTCTAATTTCCTTTCTGGAGAGGATTGCAGTTTCTGGTAGAAAGATATAGCAAGACACAGAAGAGACTAAAATTTCAACACTCACTTCTGAATTTTGAGCAATTCAAATATGAGGAAGTAATTTCACCTGAATAAAAGATCCTTTTTGGTAATCAAGTTACTTATTTTCCTTGGACTTCCTGCAGTTTCAATGCCTTCTTATGAAAATACATTTGACATTCTAGTTGCTTCAGTGGGTGTTTGGACACCAGGCTAAATGACTGAAATGAGAATACAGCAGAAGAGTGATAATCTTCCTGGACTCCCTAAGGAGCCAGGAACAAAAATCTCAAACAAAAGGTGTAAATGTACACACAACAGCTTACCCATAAGGCAAGGTGAGGTTGGCTCACTTTAACCTGGCCTGAGTTGATTGGACATGAAACAGCCTAATATCAGCACAGTGGAGGGCACAAGCTGCTAAGTTTTGTACTTCAGGTGGGAGCTATGAGTACTGTGTCCAGGTCTGGAGCCATCAATATAGGAGGGACATGGGCCTGATGGAGCAGGTCCAGAGGAAGACCATGAAAATGATCAAGGGGTTGGAGCCCCTCTGCTATGAGGACAGGCTGAGGGAGCTGGGATGTTCAGCCTGGAGAAGAGAAGGCTCTAGGGAGACCTGATAGCAACCTTCCAGTACCCGAAGGGGGTCTACATGAAGGATGGAGAGAGACTGTTTGTATACAAAGGCCTGTGGTGACAGGACAAGGGGCAATGGTTTCAACTTAGAGAAGAGCAGGTTTAGATTGGGTGTTAGGAACAGGTTCTTTACTATGAGGGTGGTGGAACACTGGAACAGGTTGCCCAGGGAGGTGATTGAGGCCCCATCCCTGGAGATATTCACGGTGAGGTTCAACAGGACTCTGGGTCACCTGATCTAGTTGAGGATGTCCCTGCTGACTGCAGAGGGCGTTGGACTGGATGATTTTCAGAGGTCCCTTCCAGCCCAGACCATTCTATGATTCTAGGAGACTTCACAGCTTTCAGTCTGGATAGCTGCAAAACCCACAACTGCCAGTGCAGGCATCTCCAAGTAATGGCTAGTTTCAAAGGTCAACTCAGACTCTGGAAGCAGTCAGAGAATTTACATTAACCCCTCATTCCTATTGGTCCCCATATACCCCAGGTTTTTGTGAGGAGTGCCTTGGATTGTTCCATGTTATTGTAATAAATTAGTGCTGTTCCAGTAGCTCAGGATGGATGTTCATATGACATTTTTCAGCACATTAGTTGAACAGCAGAAGTCATATGTCTCTCCTATTTGACACTCAAGTCTCATTTCACACTTGCATTTGTAAACAGTCTAAGAAATAATATCATTAGAGCTTCTCCTCAATAGAGTTTTCTTCATATCAAGTTAAAATTCAGTTTCAAAACTGAGCAATGTTTTCTACACTGCTGGGTTGCAGTCTGTAAGTAAACTTAGCTCCTTTATGGGTCATCAGCAGTTTATTTACCACCACTCTCTAAGGCTTGCTCTTTAATGGCAATAAACATAACCAAGGAAAAGGTTTAATTTTGTTTGTGCCCTAGCCATAGTAAACGAAGTCTTTCACCAGCATAAATAAAAAGATTATAGCTTTACAGAAAAGACCTGATTAATAACAACAGGCACCAGGACAGGTTAGGGGCTGCCCTGCTGGAAAGCAGCTCCACAAAGAAAGACCTTGGAGTGATGCTGGACAGCAAGTTCTCCATGGAACAACAATGTGCTCTTGTGGCCAAGAGAGCCAATGGGATCCTGGGATGTATCAAGAAAGGTGTGGCCAGCAGGGCTAGGGAAGTTCTTCTACCTCTCTACTCTGCCCTGCTGAGACCACACCTGGAATCCTCTGTCCAGTTTTGGGCTCCCCAGTTCAAGAGAGACAGAGAACTGCTGGAGAGAATCCAACAGAGAGCCACGAGGATGATTAGGGGACTTGAGCATCTCCCCTGTGAAGAGAGACTGAGATCCCTGGGGATGTTTAGTCTGGAGAAGAGAAGACTGAGAGGGGATCTGATCAATGTCTATAAATATCTGAAGGGTAGGTGTCAAGTGGAGGGGGCCAGGCTCTTTTTGGTGCTTCACAGTGATAAGACAAGGAACAATGGGTTCAAACTTGAACACAGAAGATTTCATTTCAACATGAAGAGAAACTTCTTGACAGTGAGGGTGACAGAGCACTGGAACAGGCTGCCCATGCGGTTGTGGAATCTCCTTCTCTGGAGACTTTCCAAACCCACCTGGATGCATTCCTGTGCAGACTACCCTAAGTGATCCTGCTCTGGCAGAGGGGTTCGACCTGATGATCTCTGGAGGTCCCTTCCAGCCTCTGATATACTGTGAGACTGTGATATGAATGACCTTGATGTGGGAGATTTTGATAAGAATTTTTCTTAAGAGCAATATTTTTCTCAGGGATTTTTGTTTCTTTGTTTAGAAAAACTCATCTTATGATACCCAAAGTGACAAACAGCAAGGCAGAATAAAGAAAATCTAGGGTAAGATTATATGGCACCTGAAATGGCAAATGCAAATCTGTTCCTTAATGTGTCAGTAACCAGGAAGGATAGGCAAGGAATCAGAGAATGATAGAATGCTAGGGGTTGGAAGGGACCTTCAGAGATCATTGAGTCCAAGCCCCCTGCAAAGCAGGACCACTTAGGGCAGGTCACACAGGAATGCATCCAGGCAGGTTTTGAAGATCTCTAGAGAATGAAACTCCAGAACCTCTGTGGGCAACCTGTTCCTTTGTTTCATCACATGTTCCTTGTGTAGTACATGTGAAATTAGATGGGATTAAACCTTACTGTATGGCATGTGGTGGATTATTTCACATAATACACATAACAGTGCAAATAAATGGGATGAGGATCAAAAACACAAACCCCAAGATTCTCACACCTTTATCCCCAAGAGTCTTGTTTTCTGTTTCCTCCAGATGTGAGGAGGAAATGGTGACAGACAAAAGAAGGAAAGGCTACTTTTAATTGGAGTAATCAAATGATCAAAATTAATATCCAAGTCTCATCATTAATTTGTAACACTTTGGATAATTTTATATATGAACTTCAAATTATATAATTTTTTATAGTTATTAGTAACTCCATAGCTAAGGCCACAGTGAGATTTGCACTGAAAGCAGGATTTAAATCCTCCCATTTTATTCTCCATTGAGTAAATCTCTTTCCAAGAGTTTAACTATCTTCAGATCAGAACTTTTTTTTTCTTTTTTAAATAAAATCCTGTCTCAGAGAAAAAAAAAGTACGCACTAAACTGATCCCTCTGGATTTCTTTTTCACCAGCTAGATGCTTGCTATTTTTCTTCTCTAAATCACAATAATCACACAGTTTGAACTTGCATTATATATGCATGTATATAGCCACATTTTAGACAGGTCATATTTCAAAGCACATTTTGTTCCATTTATGCATTATAACCCCCACATAAAAGTGAATTAGAAACCTAAGAGCTTCTTTTCTCTTTTCTATTATTCAGCATCTGACCCTATCTCTATGACTAGCTTGTATCTTCATCTTTTTGAAGAAGAGATAGCTGCTGAAGCTTCAGCAGAATTATCTGTTCAATTCACTGAAATGAGAGTGCTTGTGGAATTGGGTCAGTCTTGATCAAGATTCTTATTTGAAAGAAAGCTGGAAAACAAAAACAAGTGGAAAATATTAAGCATCAAAATAAAAACTTATTTTCACTTTTCCATTTAAAATAATTCCATGTGGTGATCATAATCCTTCACAACAACATAGAATTGAGTGTAAAGGATCAGTGCTTGAAATAAAACATTTACTAGACTGGGGAAAAAAATATTTTGTTTGTAACAAAATGGACAAACATTGTTATTCAATAGAAATCAAGATTTTGACATGAACCCTTGTTCACAAAATTTTATCACTGACTTCTGGGCTTGCCTTATCCAGCAAAAATTCATGTTTTCCTTTATTTGGAAAAATCTTCCTCTACAAAGAAGTTCCCTGATTCAACAGTCCAGAGTCATTTGACTGCCTGCATACGGACTGCAAAAGAAACGAATCAGCCTCTGCAGAAATGTCTTTTGCCATCCCTGTCCTGTCTGCATTGGAGTGTGGTTTTTGATTAGTGGGAAAGAGGACATTCAGATTCCTCACCTAATCCATTTCAGGGATGTCAGGCATATATTTCTCCTCTCCTGTCTTACACATTTTGCCCATTTTGATGTTGCTGGAAGGGAACAGCACAAGAGATTAATCCCACCCCACCTAATCATCACATTTATTAAAAGATGTATTTGTCTAAAAGAGAGGAGCAGGATATCACTAGTGGTACCATCAAGTAGATTTGTAGCATTAAATTGTACTAACAAGACATTTTTTTTTTCTTTTGAAGATATATGAGAAGTCTTGCAACATGTGTACTTTAATGACACAATTACAAAAAAGCAGCATTTAAAATCATTGTTTCAGCTACTGAATGCTACAAGCTGCTCTCTATCAGATGAACTACCTGAAAGAATGATGTAGCCAGGTGGGGGTCAGCACCCAGTGACAGAATGAGAGGACACAGTCTCAAGCTGCACTAGGGGAAGTTTAGGCTGGATGGTAGGAAGAAACCCTTCACAGAAAGAGAGATTGGCCACTGGAATGGGCTGCCTGGGGAGGTGGTGGAGTCACCATCCTTGGAAGTGTTGAAAAAAAGACTAAGACTGTATGAGGCACTTATGCATGATTGAGTTGATGAGATGGTGTTGGGTGATAGGTTGAACTTGATGATCTTGAAGGTCTTTTCCAACCTGGTTAATTCTGTGATTCTGTGATCTCACTTTGTCAGAAGAAAAGCACAACCCTAAGAGCCCTTAAAGAAATCTTTGCAATATCTTTATTGATCTTCGATCACATAAAATTGCATCCAATTATTTCCTTTAAGACTACATTCTGTGCAATCCTTAGAAAAATGTCACTGTGCTTCCTTTGCTTATTTTTCCCTTTGTATTGCTAACTAAGCAGATTCATACCAGAATTAGAGATGACTCCAAGAGACCAGTCACAGAAAATTTTTGCTCCCTTTTTGGTAACGACACATTATTGACATTTCAGGCTTATTGCAAAAGTACAGGCACAGAAAGAGTGGATGTCAGTACAGCAATTTGATGAGATGCACTCATAAGAGAGAGAAAACAATGTCAAAAGCAGTGTAGTTCCTTCATAAGAGACAATTCTTAAGAATCATCTACACTGAATACATTCACAGTGTGCACTTGCAGCCCAGAAAGCCAATCGTGTCCTGGGCTGCATCAAGAGAAGTGTGGCCAGCGGGTGGAGGGAGGTGATTCTCCTGCTCTACTCCACTCTGGTGAGACCCCATCTGGAGTACTGTGTCCAGCTCTGGAGCCCCTACAGGAAAGATATGGACATGCTGAAAGGTGTCCAGGGAAGGGCAAGAGGATGATCAGAGGGCTGGAGCTCCTCTCTTATGGAGACAGACTGAGAGAATTGGGGTTGTGCAGTCTAGAGAGGAGACGACTCTGAGGAGACCTTATTGTGGCCTTCCAGTATCTGAAGGGGGCTACAGGAAAGCTGGGGAGGGACTTCTTAGAGTGTCAGTGACAGGACTGGGGGGAATGGAGCAAAACTAGAAGTGGGTATCCAACTGGATGCTAGGAAGAAGTTTTTCACCATGAGGGTGGTGAGACACTAGACGAGGCTTCCCAGGGAGGTGGTAGAAGCCTCATCCCTGGAAATTTTTAAGGCCAGGCTGGATGTGGCCCTGGGCAAACTGATCTAGTGTGAGGTGTCCCTGACCATGGCAGTGGGGTTGGAATGAGACGGTCCTTGATGTTCCTTCCAACCCTGTAATTCTATGATTCTATGATCTAATTCATGCATAGTAAAAGAGACAGAAAATTAACACTTTGGGGAATACTCAGATTATCTACTAACAGAAACTTGGTTTCTCCAAGAAAGATAAAGATCTGAGAGGAGGCAACCTGGAATGTGAGAACTGAACACTTAAAATTAGGTGGTGACTAAATTGTTCTTTGCATAGAGCTGGAGACTGAGCACTGAATCATGGAAGGAGAGACCTCCTCTTGAGGTGGCAAGAGCAGCACCTGCTTGTGCTGTCCTGTTGAAGGGACAGATCATCTACCTGCCTTACAACTAATGAACACAACAAGTTACAGCACAACAGATGAACTAAAACCAAGCTCCTTGCTGCTTTATCCAATGATTCCAGATTCTGACCAGTGCAACAAAGGTAGGAAAATGCGAAGGAGAGTTCTGCTGTGTAGACACAAATAATCACTACAGTTTCTAACACAGAGGGTATTGGAAAGCAGAGCACACTCTCCTGTTTGCAAACAGACTTTTCCTTCTTGCTAAAAGGGTCGTGTAATTCCCAGTTTCCATGTGAAAGAAAAACATCTCAGCTTTTTCGTTTTGTGGTTCACACAAATTAACAGTACTGAAGAGAGACTGAGATCACAGAATCCCTGGGGCTATTTAGTCTGGAGAAGAGAAGACTGAGAGGGGATCTCATCAATGTGTATAAATATCTGAGAGGTGGGTGTCAAGTGGAGGGGGCCAGGCTTTTTGCAGTGGTGCACAGTGGTAAGACAAGGAACAATGGGTTCAAACTTGAACATAGAAGATTTCATTTCAACATGAGGAGAAACTTCTTTACAGTGATGGTTACAGAACATTGGAACAGGCTGCCCAGAGAGGTTGTGGAGCCTCCTTCTCTGGAGACTTACCAAACCCACCTGGATGCATTCCTGTGTGGACTACCCTAGGTGATGCTGCTGTGGCAGGGGGGTTGGACCTGATGATCTCTTGAGGTCCCTTCCAACCTCTGATATACTGTGAGACTGTGATTATGTGTGGCACCTCCTCATCCCCTTGCCCATGCCCCTGTCAAGAGGAGGGTTGGTGGAAAACACAAAACCAAAGTGGCATTGCTTCTGAGAGTCACTGGCTGAACATGTTTCCTCTCCTTGCAGCAAAACACAAAATGACTTCCCCTTGTGCATACAAGCCTCCAAAAATCATCTCTCAGCTGCTGCCAAGAAGAAGTCAAGCTAGCCAACCTGTGTAAAGAAATCAGGCAACTAAACTAACCCAAGGGCTGAAATCAACCCTCAGTGCTCCACAGCTACTCTGCTCAAAAACATTTTCAAATACACATAAAAATATATTACAACAGATCAGTTTCACCCAGTGAGAAACAAATTAACATCAGTCTAGAAAATGGTGCTCTGTTGTACATTTTGTCCTTCTCTGCAACTCCTCATGTAATTTTCATTCAATTTTAATTCCTGCTCAGTTCTATTTTTTTCTGAAGAGTGAACAACTCAGGGATTGCAACTCTGAACTGTGTGTTTTATAGCTGGTGAAAAAAATGTATGTGTTCTAGTAGGTGTTCTTGCCAAGACAAACACAATGTAAAAACAGTGCTTTTCCTTATCAAGCCTGCTTTCTCAGATAGGGGATTTTTCAGAGCCCCTGAATTCAGTCATAATATTATCTGCTCTAAGAGATTAGGCAAGCAAGTGCTAATTAAACTGCTGGACAACAGCCAAGCTATCACTGTTGCACAAGACTTGCCTGAACAGGTGCATCTCAAACAAAGGCAAGAGATGCTACTTTAAATACCTGTCTGGTTTTTCAGTTTTCCAAACCTTTCAGGTGATACAGTCTGAAGCTTGCATTGATATTGGATTTTATGTTTTGGGTTGGGAAATAATTAACCAAAGAGTTGAACTTACAAAAACAAACAAACAAAAAAACACTACAACACAAAATCCCAGAACTCTTAATGGCATAAAAACTGGAGCACAACAAATGTAGAATTTGTATAAATTCTGTATATTTCTGCAAGACAGTCCCAGTACCTTGCTTCTTGCAGCTGCAGGAAAAGTTTGTCTTTCATCCAGGTACAGAAGAATGTAGTTCATGGAATTACATGATCATAGAACACTGGGGGTTGGAGGGGGTCTCCAGACATCACTAATTCCAACTCTCTTGCAAAGCAGGGCCACTTGGGGCAGGTCACTCAAGTATGCATCCAGGTGGGTGCATAACAAAGCTTTTTCTCATGTTGAGATGGAATTTCCTGTGACTGAGTTTATGTCCTTTGCCCCTCATCCTACCACTGGGTATCACTGAAAAGAGACTGGCTCCGTCCTTCTGACAGCCACCTGTCAGATATTAGTAGACATTGATAAGGTTCCCTCTCAGTCTTCTTCAGACTAAACAGCCCCAGGTCTCTCAGTCTTTCCTTCTAAGAGAGATGCTCCAGTCCCTTAACCATCCTCATACCCCTCCTGTTGAAACTCTCTACAGTAGTTCCCTGTCTCTTTTGAGTTGTGTAGCCCAGAATTGGACACAATATTCCAGATGTGGTCTAACTAGGGCTGAGCAGAGGGTCTCCCTTGACCAGCTGGACACACTCTTCTTAGTGCACTCGAGTATACTATTTGTCTTCTTGGCCACCACGGCACACTGCTGTCCCACGGGTAACTTATTATCAACCAGGACTCCAAGATCCTTCTCTGTGGAGATACTCTCCAGGAGGTCAACCCCTAATCTGTACTGGTATGTGGTGTTATTTGGCCTCAGGTTCAGGAGTCTACAATCATCCTTGCTGAACATCATTAAGTTCATCTTTGCCCAGCTGTCCAGACTGTCCAGGTCTCACTAACATGAAGAGGTTCAGCCACTCCTCTCAATTTTGTACCAGCAAATTCTCAGAGGCTACACTCCATCTCTTCATCTAAGTGGATGATGAATATGTTAAGATGGGACCCAGCACTGACCCATGGGGAAAACCACTAGCTAAGGGTCTCCAACTGAACTCTGCACTATTGATCTGGGGCCTATTTAGACAGTTCTTGATCTGTCTACACTTCCTAAGCTTTCACACAACAATGTTATGAGACACAGTGTCAAAAGCCTCTCTTAAGTCAAGGAAGACATCATCTACTGCTCTCCCTGCACCTACCTATTCAGTCACACCATCACAGAAGGTTGTCAGATTAGTCAGACATGATTTCCTCTTGGGAAATCCATGTTGGCTGCTCCTGATATCCTTATTTTTTCCCATGTGCTTAGAGATGGTCTCCAGAATGAGCCACTCCATCACCTTTCCAGGGGCGGAGGTGAGGTTGACCAGTCTGTAATTTCCTGGGTCTACCTTCTCACCCTTTTTGAAGATTGATTAGTTAGAGGCCCAGGATTCTAGTCCTCATAAATAATGATAATTAAAATACTAATAAATTAGAAGACAAATGATAGAGTGGTGAAAGCAAGAACAACAACAACAAAGAAAAATCACACTCTTCACAGACACAAAAGCTACCTCGCTGTAGCTCACTGAGCATTCTACAAAGGTCATTAGCTCATACAAATTCAGAATCTAAAGGTGCCTGTGAGTGAAGTGTCATGGGCAGTTTCCTGTTACCATTGTGAGAATCAGGAGTGGGATTTCAGCACTATGACAGTGTCAAGTCTTTTAAAGATCTTTATAATTTTCACCTGGTTCTTCACTTTGATAGCTAGATCCATTCAGCACTTTTTATATGCTTTCTACAAATGTGATACAGTGCTTGTACTGATGAAAGGAACACTGCAAGTGTGCAATACCAGGCCAGAAATAAACAGGGAAGGAAAAAAAATGTGTGCCAAAGTGGACATTTCCGTGTTCTAACCAGAAACCATCAGTGGAGAACAAGGCTGACAAAAAAGTATTCAAAAATGTAATACTGGCCAACAATACTTTAAAGTGTCGACTTTTATTCTGTGTTGGCAATGCAAAGTTTTAGTTTTAAAATACATGTACTGTAGCTAGTATTTTTCTTTGTATACTTGGAGAGAAGGACAAAGGATGATTTAAAAATTAAGTGTCAGTTACCACTGAAGTGTTTTCTTAACCTTCACCTATGCTTTTTGACCTTCTTTGGAATAATGTAGTAACAGCAGAATAAGAACTAGCACTTGGTTTCAGTAGCCTGGTATCTTAAAACAGCTCTGTGATGATGTAAAGTTTTCAAGAAATGAGTATTCTGATGATCTTCATTTTCTACTGAATATAAGTCTGCTTGATGACATTCACAGCTATCTGATGATTCCAATTTTACCTGTTCTTGACTTTGTTTTTCACTTACATGTGATGATATTTTGCCTATAACAAGATGGAGCTTAACAGATCATTAGGGAAGTGATTTTGAGTGTAAAATCAGCTGGTTTTAAAACTAAAAACTGGTTAAAGCATCAGTGATGCACTGTTACAATCACTCTGGCGTCTATAGGACTTCAAAAGAGAAACAATTAGAGAATCAGGATCACAGAAACATTCGGGTTGGAAAAGACCCTCAGGATCACCAAGTCCAACTGATAACCCTACTCTACAAAGTTCACCCCTAACCATATCCCCAAGCACCACATCCAAACGACCCTAAACAACCAACATCCAGAACTGGTGAGTCAGCCACCTCCCTGGGCAGCACATTCCAATGCCTGACCACTCTTTCTGTGAAGAAATTCTTCCTAATGTCCAGTCTAAACCTACCCAGTGGCAGCCTGAGGCTGTTCCTTCTTGTTCTGTTGCTGATTGCCTGTGAGAAGAGACCAGAACCAACCTCTCCACAACGTCCTTTCAGGTATCTGTAGAGAGTGATGAGGTCTCCCCTCAGCCTCCTCTTTTTCAAACTAAACAGCCCCAACTCCTTCAGGTTATTTGTGAGCTACTGCTGCCCTTTTGTCTTGAGAAGTCACTGTGTCATCATTAGTTTGTAAGTTGCTATCAAAGATATTGCTGGGAATGAACAAAATCTGTATGTGCCTTGATGTTTCTACTTCACACAAACAGAAATTGCTATATCTATATCTATATCTATATCTATATCTATATCTATATCTATATCTATATCTATATCTATATATCTATATCTATATCTCTATATCTCTATCTGTATCTATATATATCTATATCTCTATATATCTATATCTATATCTCTACATCTATATCTCTATCTATATCTAAATCTCTATATATCTATATCTATATCTCTATATCTCTATATCTATATCTGTATCTATATCTATATATCTATATATCTATATCTCTATATCTCTGTATCTATATCTATATCTCTATCTCTATATCTCTATCTCTATATCTATCTATATCTATCTATATCTATATCTATGACTATATATCTATATTAGTTTTGATAAAAAATTCAATTCTTCCTTTTGGTTACCTCCAGGCAACCAGTCCAGTGACAATCAAACATGCTGTTAACCAAGAAAAAAAAGTGTATAACAGATAACCTTTACAAAAATAACATTGCTTCAATGGATATGAATATTGCACCAGTAAGTAAAGATTAGGAAAGCTAAAGGTCAGTTAGAATTAAATCTAGCCAGGGAGATCAAGGAGAAGAGCAAAAATTTCTATAGGTACATTAATGGTAAAAAGAAGACTAGGGAAGGTGTGGGCCCCCTCAGAAAGAAAACAGGTGACATGGTCATAAGTGACATGGAGAAGGTTGAGGTTCTCAATGACTTCTTTACCTCAATCTTTGCTGGCAAGGGCTCCAGCCACACTCCTGGGATCATGGAAGATAATGGCAGGGACTGGAAGAAGGAACTGCCCATTGTAAGTGAAGATGAGGTTTGTGACCATCTGAAGAACCTGAAAGTGTTCAGATCCATGGGACCTGATGAGATACACCCATGGGTGCTGAGGGAACTGGCAGATGAGGTTGCTAAACTGCTCTCTGTTTTATTCCAAAAGTCATGGCCGTCTGGGGAGGTCCCCACTGACTGGAAAAGGGGAAACAGAACTCCCATTTTCAAAAGGGGAAAGAAGGATGACCCAGGGAACTATAGACCAGTCCCTCTCACCTCTGTGCCTGGTAAGATCTTGGAGCAGATCCTCCTGGAGGCACTGCTGAGACAGAAGAGGTCACTGGGTACAATCAGCACAGCTTCCCCAAGGGCAAATCCTGCCTGACAAACCTGGTGGCCTTCTATGACAAGGTCACAACATTAATAGACAAGAGATGAGCAACTGATATCATTTACCTGGACCTGAGAAAAACCTTTCACACTGTCCCACACAATATCCTCATCTCCACCTGGTAAAATACGGGTTTGATGGATGGACAACTCAGTGGGTAAAAAAATGGATTGATGGTCGCACCCAAAGAGTGGCTGTCAATGTGTCCATGTCCAAGTGGAGACCAGAGACAAGCAGAGTCCCACAGGGATCAGTACTGGAACCAGTCTTGTTTGACATCTTCGTTGGTGACATCGGATTGAGTGCACCCTCAGCAAGTTTGCTGATGACACCAAGCTGTGTGGTGCAGCAGACAGGCTGGAGGGAAGGGATNTCCATGGGACCTGATGAGATACACCCATGGGTGCTGAGGGAACTGGCAGATGAGGTTGCTAAACTGCTCTCTGTTTTGTTCCAAAAGTCATGGCCGTCTGGGGAGGTCCCCACTGACTGGAAAAGGGGAAACAGAACTCCCATTTTCAAAAGGGGAAAGAAGGATGACCCAGGGAACTATAGACCAGTCCCTCTCACCTCTGTGCCTGGTAAGATCTTGGAGCAGATCCTCCTGGAGGCACTGCTGAGACAGAAGAGGTCACTGGGTACAATCAGCACAGCTTCCCCAAGGGCAAATCCTGCCTGACAAACCTGGTGGCCTTCTATGACAAGGTCACAACATTAATAGACGAGAGATGAGCAACTGATATCATTTACCTGGACCTGAGAAAAACCTTTCACACTGTCCCACTCAATATCCTCATCTCCACCTGGTAAAATACGGGTTTGATGGATGGACAACTCAGTGGGTAAAAAACTGGATTGATGGCCGCTCACAAAGAGTGGCTGTCAATGTGTCCATGTCCAAGTGGAGACCAAAGACAAGCAGAGTCCCACAGGGATCAGTACTGGAACCAGTCTTGTTTGACATCTTCGTTGGTGACAT
>VXBD01028160.1:161314-182000 GCA_013399975.1 Indicator maculatus | reverse complement strand
AGACTGAAAGAGTTGGGGCTGTTCAGTCTGAAGAAGAGAAGGCTCCGAGGTGACCTTCTTGTGGCCTTCCAGTATCTGAAGGGGGCTACAAGAAAGCTGGGGAGGGACTTTTTAGGCTATCAGGTAGTGACAGGACTAGAGGGAATGGAACAAAGCTGGAATTGGGGAGATCCAGGCTGGATGTGAGGAAGAAGTTCTTCACCATGAGAGTGGTGAGAGCCTGGAATGGGTTGTCCAGGGAGGTGGTTGAGGCCCCATCCCTGGAGGTGTTTAAGGCCAGGCTGGATGAGGCTGTGGCCAGCCTGATCTAGTGTGAGGTGCCCCTGCCCATGACAGGGGGGTTGGAACTGGATGATCCTTGTGGTCCCTTCCAACCCTGACTGATTCTATGATTCTATGATTCTAACAATCAACAGGTCTGAGACCGAGAAATTTAAAAACACCCCTAAGATCATTAAATGGAATACACCTACTTGTATATCATCTTTTCCTTTCTTGATGCTGTTTTAAACACATACATTTGGTTTATGACTTGGATTATGATAAGTACATCCATCAATGCTTAACTGCATCCTTGCCCCTTTTTCCTCCTATTATATTTAAATTGCTTCATTTTGTACTTCTCGTTTAAATAGCAGTTTAGTTTAAATCAAAAAATCCACTGAATGCTCATAAAGTCTAAGGAAACATGGGGGGGAGGGGGGAAAAGGAAAAAAGAAAAAGCTCACTGAGTTTTAAAAGACTGATCTATCCAACTTGTCCAATAGCTTTTGTCAGATGTATTACAGAGGCATCAGTAGCAGCAGCACAGCTAATACTGTATTGAGAAGTGCACTTAAAGCAGGATTAAAATTCTCCCATTTCATCCTTCAGTGATTAAAATTAGACTTCAAATGAGTTAGCAATACTTCAAAAGATAAGTACATACCATGCAATTTACAGATGAACATGTGAAAATAATTCCCTTTTAAATATTTTCCCCAAGATCCTTAATGCACTGGCACCTCCTTAATATCACAAATGCAATGATTTTTTTCTTTTTTTCCACAGATAAAGCCTAGTCTAAGAAATTTCCACATTCAAAATGCATTTTAGGTAAGCATTTAAACACTGTTATTGACCTTGTTTCTGTTTCTTCTTGTAAAAGTCAGACAAGGTCATGTATTGAATTCTGCAGCTGTGCCTAGGCCATGTAAATACCTCTGTGCTTTACTTGCAGTAGTGCCTAATCACCTCCATAGCTCTGCAGCTTTTACTGTAGTCTTGCTCCAGACTGACTACGAAAAGAAGAAATTAAAAAATTAAAAAAGAAACTAAAAAAACCCCCACAAAAACAATGATGCTCTGAGAAGTCTTCCCAAAGATGTTCCCCAAGCATATTAATGGAAAACGTAGAAAATTCATGCATTTCCTTAAGCCAAGGAAAAGAAGGTTCATGATAGTCAGCCATTGACTAAAAATAACAACAGATGTGTTGCTTAACAGATGGATTGTTAGCATAGTGTGTAATACTTTTTTTCCAATATTGAATGCCTAGTATGTAAACATTAAAGCCAACAAACCCCCTGTGCCTTGCAGACTGTTATTCTGTCATAAAATAACTTATATAATCATTTTATGAGATGTTGATATGAATACACCTTACTAGGCTGTTTATATTTGTACTTCAAACCCATCAACAAGACTGCAAAAGCTAACTGGTATGCACCTGAGTGTTGTTAAGTTCAGCTTTGTGTTTTGCATGAAAAGTCACAAATTGTGGGTTGCCATGCCATTCTTTCCAAGGGGTTTTAAATCTAGCACCACACTCTAGACCTGCTTAAGCTTTGCATTATCCCAGGGTAGTCTAGTTTTAAGTGACCTGACAGCAAAGCAAATGTACTTGGCAGCACCATGAAGGACCCCAGAGGGTATTCCCTATACCTATTCCCCAAAAGTCATGTCAGATTGCTGATGAGAATTTCATGCAACTTCCAAATATCCAAGTTTCCCTCCCAACCTATTCAAATGCCACCAATTTTGAACACAGCAAAAAAAAATCCATTCTGAAACACTAACACGAATTGGCTTTACACAATTATTAAAGGATGTAGCCATCATCAAAAGCCAAAAATAAAGGTGCCTTGGGTGCCTTGGTTTGTTTTGCTGCACTCAGGCATTTGTGCTGCCAAAACCCAAATGGCTCTGCTGGAAATCATATCTTGTTCCATAGAGATGACAGGCTTTTTTTTTTATTTTTACATTTTATTTAGGGAGAAGTAAATGCAGAAGCTGCCCTGCTTTCTGAAAATAGATATCTGCAAAACAAATTAATTTCACATTTGCATTTTATAGCCTCTTCACTGAAGTATTTTCCCTCAAAATATGAGAGTTCAAGAAAAGTAACATATTATTAGCTGCTTTTTTCAAAGCCACCAAACACGCAGTATATATTATCTAAAAGCCTCTGCTTTATTGCATAGCGTAAGTTCCTCCTTTGAAACGTTTTACAGGAAATACATGACAGAATTGTCATCTTATTTTGGAGTTTATGGTATAAACAAGGTCACTGTAAAAATAAGAGCATAGAAACTTGGTTTCTGAGGGGGGGGAAAATGGAGTCTAGTGCCACACTATCAACTTAATTGGACCTCTGGGAAAAGATATTTCAGGTGAGTAGCTAGAGCAGATATTTCTTTACCAACATATATAGATATTTTTCTCTGAGTCTATCAGTTTGGTTACATTTTTTTCTGAGAGATTAATTTAAGTTATGCATAAAGCTTCTTTCTAACCTGTTTTTTATAGTAATATCAATACAACATGCAAATCATCAGCAAGATGCTCTTACTCAGAAATGGATTTCACTGCAAAAGGCTAAGATTAGAAGGAGTTGTAAAAACCTGTTTCTTGTTTTCTGGACCTGTTCTCAGCAATGATCACTTGAATCTTTTATTGCTTTTAATATGCTAGGCTGGATAACTGCTACAGGATGTGGACATAAAATACTTTGCACTTGTTCTAAGCAGAGGTACAGATGTAGCAAATATGTCAGCTGAGCCTGGAGCTCCTGCTCTTCACTTAAGGAGCAAGACAGGCTCTCTAACTCTTCTCAAAGTAGTTAAAGGAAAAAACTACGCATCAGGACTGGCTAGAAGTAGAAACTTTAAATGGAAATGTTATTCATACACTACATGCTACAGTGCAAAGCATATAAAATACAAAGAAATCCATAGGCCACAATTCTCAAAAACCTCCTTAGAGCAAAGCTTCCACAAAGCTCCCTCCAAACCAGGCCAAAATCCCAGGCCTGAATGCCCCCCCTTTACTCTATGCACCCCCACACTCCAGTGACGCAGTTACCAATTCAGCTCACAAGCTCTGGGGTGAGCCAGGGTTAGGGTAAGGCTTAAGGTTAGGGTCCAGGATCAAACTGGCAGCATTAGCAAGGCCAAACCAGTCCTGACTCCCTGCACCCAACCCAAGATAAGGCTCTGCACATCCACCCAGGAGCAAAGAGGGAGGGAAAAAGGGGAGAACAGCTTGTGCTGTCCGGTTTTATAGAGATGCAGGGCTGGATTGCCGTTTTCTGGACATTCTGGACCTCCTGAAGCTCCACAACTTCATGGTTCTTAAAGGCAGCCAGCCTCAAAACATGACAATTTATCACTCTCAGTAATAATGAGGTTCCACTTTAAGCAAAACTGCTGATTATTGATCAAGTTTGGTGAAGTTGAAAACAGCAGAAGTCTTAACTCAAGCTAATAGGACAGGTGACTAAACCCTTACCAGGTACAATTCATCTATGGATGACCCTTGTGACTAGGATTAAAACTTACAACAGTGATATCATCAGATTACTCTGATGATTCTTGTGAGGCAAATTTAAAATCAGAAATGGTATTTTAGGCTAGGGGCACACAGCCAAGCTGTGTAGTCCCTTTAGCTCTACTCATTATTCTGGCCTTAACCTTAGCTAACCACCTAACTTGTCAGCCTCCAGATGGAGATAAGTATAAGAGATTTGATACTTTCCATAAGAGAATAGGGAGGAAAGGGATTTTGTCCAAAACACTGATATGATCTTGGTATTTCCACCAAAATTCACCTTTGAGCAAGGTTGAAAAATATTTGTACCATCCTTTAAGAAACTATGCAACAATCTGTACAAATACAAGCACATGATATGTATGCAGCATTTCTGGTGCTAATTGTGTCAATCACATTTTTCAGTTATGATTTTGGTATGAAGTACAATCTGGAACAAAAAGGGTGACTGTAAGAGTACATATTGAATTGCATTACACATACTTCCAGCTGGCAGTGCTTTGCCTTCAGTGACTCCTTGAAAATGCAATGTAAATTCAAGGCCAGCTTGTGTAAAAGAGCTTGATACTAGTTCATTGATATTTTTTTTTTTACTACAAAAATTCCTGCCTATGAAAGATCTGATGTCAATATTTATTTTAGACAACTGTAATCATGCATCTTCACAGCCATACAAATTAAAGAGAAAACAAAACACTATAGTAATGGATAATGTTTTAATGTACATCCCAATTTCTACACACATATGAGCATGTGGCCAGCAAGAACAGCTTGGTGATCATCCCCCTGTACTCAGCACTGGTGAGGCAAAACCTTGAGTATTGTGTTCAGTTCTGGGCCCCTCACTATAGGAAGGATACTGAGGTGCTGGAGCATGTTCAGAGAAGGGCAACAAGGCTTGTGAAGGGCCTGGAGCGCATTGACCTATGAGGAGCATCTGAGCGGGCTGGGGTTGTTCAGTCTGGAGAAGAGGAGGCTGAGGGGAGACCTCATTGCTCCCTACAGCTACCTGAAGGGAGGTTGGAGTGAGGAGGGGGCGAGCCTCTTCTTCTTGGTGGCAAGCAACAGAACCAGAGGAAATGGCCACAAGATGTGCCAGGGGAGGTTTAAGCTGGATATTAGGAAATATGTCTTCACCGAAAGGGTTATCAATCATTGGAATGGTCTGCCTAGGGGGAGCCATCATCCCTGGGGGTGCTCAAGCAGCACCTGGACCTGACACTTAGGGACATGGTTTAGTGCCAGCCCTTCAGTGCTGGGTGAAAGTTGGACTGGATGATCTTTGAGGTCTCTTCTGTCATTCTGTAAACCATGAATCATTTTATATATGCACTCATATAATTTTTATACGTATGCATATATAAAAAAGAGTCTCAGCATCTCTCCAGTTCTTCCCCTCTTCACTCAAAAAACACCTTTCAATGTCAGGACTGAAATATCAGGCAGTGAATATCTAGCTGTATTGCTAGAATTGTCATACATGAAGCCCACAGATGGGCTGCAAATACCTTCTGGATAAATATTTACTTTGTAGCTTTGAACTTCTCATCTGCATTATAATCATTAATGTATCTTCCTCTCTAATTATTTTAACAATACTGATCTCCCCACATCTGTTAGAAAGCATCCTATTACCAAAATACTGCTTTTTTGCTTCCAAATGTTTACTTTTTTTCCCCCCTGCACTAGTTCACATTATGATGAGACCAAGGACAGGCATCACTCAGTCCTGAGCCTCAAAAAAAAAAAAAAAAAAAAAAACCCCGGGATNAAAAAAAAAAAAAAAAAAAAAAGCCCTGAGGATCTCTTCATCATGCTGAGTCAGAAAAGCTTTCTTTATGCCATAGGAAGGGAGTAACTGACAGCTTTATAATCTGATTCACAGCAGGAGGCAAGCACAAAGCAGAGGAGTTACTTCACACTAGGTACACTGGTTTGCTGATTTTGGTTATGCAATGTTACTGGCACATAAAGAAATAAACTCAACAGTGAAACAAATCCCTTCAAGATTCTTGGAGAATATATTTGTGGACTTAATTATCTGATTACTAAAACTACTTACACGTAAGGAAAATTCACCATTAGTCCCTTGCTGTGAGGCAATATAAAATTAAATCACATAACATCAGGCATCTCAAGGTTGGGGCAGACACAAAACTTTGCACATTTTGTAAATAAAATGAATAGCAAAATACTTTTGGTTTTGTCCCTGATGGCATTCAGCAGAGTCTGACTACTACAAGCATACTTTGCAATCTTCAGCAAATTTGGCCTTTCATCAAGTCTTCATTTGAAAACATTTCTCTCGTAGCTTTGTTTTGTTTTGTTCCATTTGCAAGGTGTTTAGGTCTGCAGCAGTGCCTCCACAGAATCACAGCATGTTAGAGATTGGAAGGGACCTCCAGAGATCATCAAGTTCAACCCCCCTGCCAAAAGCAGGATGACCTAGGGGAGTCTGCACAGCTGGGTTTTGAAAGTCTCCAGAGAAGGAGACTCCACAACCCCCCTGGGCAGCCTTGGTGACTATGTGTACAGTGCTGACCACTGGCAGATTCTGAGGTGTACCAGACACTATAGTAACACCACCATTATGATTTATATTTCTTACATCCATAAAAACAGTTACAAAATGACTTAAAAGTTCATACTGCTTTTGATACTCTATTTTGCCATTGTAGCAAATGCAGGAAGAGAGTTGCAACTTGATAACAGCCTCTTGAGATTTAGAGCACTAGAACCCCAACAGGCATGATGAAATGCCATTTCATTAAAAGAATACAATTAGAAAATTATGAGGAATAGAGCACTCCTTTAAATCCCCCTATGTCATTACTGGGATTTATTTATTTATTTTATTTAGGGTATACAGAGGACAACTATTACTCCACCAAAGATGGAATGCCTACAAAATGATATTTCTATAAAAAGAAAGTCCACCTAAACTGAAACAAATGTGTAATATTCATTTTTTGTTGTTGTTTTTATTGCTATATTGTCTCACTCCTTAATTTCAGAAATCCATAAAATCACCCTACAGGGTTCAGCACTCAACAGGATTAGTAAATTTGACACAGAATTGTTTTCCAACTGAAAAATAAGGTTGGATAAAAACATTCCTATTGCTCTCTTCTTGCCCACAGAGATGATCTGTTTCTGCAAGCCAAACTGTACATCTGTGCTGTGTCACAAAACACACTCACCCCTTCACCCTGTGCCACACAACTAATCATGAGTAGTTACACAAAGAATAATGTCAGACACCCCTACTCTTAAAATTTCAGCTTCTCCCTTGATTTGCCTTGAAGAAAGGGGCAAAGCCCACATCAGTTATTGGCTCTTATTGTAATCATTTGATAAGACACTTAATCAGGTTCAGCAACATCTTACTTCATAAGTAAATTTTGCTTGATAAGGGATATATTCCCTTATCAAGGGCATCACTCTGACCGCTTTGTGCTGTGGGCCCTGAATATTCCTGTGTCCTTCAGCAGCAATTCTGTATTTTCTTTCACCAGATAGGACTGTGATATACCTTCCTGCAGCTCCTGGCAGGCTGCAATTTTCATTTGAATTATAAATATATTTTTTTCCTAAAGTACTGTTTTATTAGCTTATATACTCAAGAACTTGATTTTGGTTGGTTTGTATTTTTTTTTCCTTCCCCTTGAAAAAGGAGGAAAGTCTGATATTCTGGGATGTGTAAAATTTGTCATCTTTGTTTTGTGTTTTTGTTTTGTTTTGTTTTGTTTTTTAAAGCTCTGAAGCCTGCAAACCTTGTTGACATATATGACTATTAATTTACCTTCATTGTAATCTATCATACCAATCCAACTCTTTTATATTTCCTTGGCACTTCTCTTATCTTTTTGGTTTTTTTTCCTTTTTAAACTGACATGGTGCTCTTATATTTTGAACTTTACAATCCTATGACTGTGACCATCTCTCTGGAGATATTCAAGACCCTCCTGTATGCATTCCTCTGTGTTCTGGTATAGGATCCTGCTCTGGCATTGGGTTGGACTAGATGATCTTTCGAGGTCCCTTCCAACCCCTAACATTCTGTGATTCTGTGATTTGTACCCAAGATCAGGGGACAATTACCTGTACCTGTGGATATACTAACATGATACAAGTATCAAAGTATAACAGTAATGTTTAAATACATCTGCACATCTTTGTCTCCCAATTTTGGTCCTATTTGTCCATCCACAATCAGTAAAAATTCATTAATGCATGGAATGCCATGTTTGAAGGGACCTCAGTGATCATCTAGCCAAACCTTTCAGAGTAAAAATATAATTTAAATGAGGTGGCCAGTGTTCATAAAGCATTTAGATTATAAGGTTTACCACAAGGAGTGGTTCACAAGCATAATCAAAAGCACTGATAAAACAATCATCTTTGTAGTGCATTCTCCACTTCTGCTGACTACAAAGTCTTCCACTACAAATCTCGTATTTTTAGCAGACTGCTAACCCTGCAAACCACAAACTCACACAATTCAGTAAATATCTGTACTACAATACAGTGATGTACTACAATTCCCTAGATTCCCAATTCTTCTTGTTACCCAGGGCTAAGGGGTAATGTTGCAATAAATTTTCTATGTAATGTCTGAGGTGCCCACTGGACTGAATGATCATTTCTCTTTTATGTAAGAATAACCTGTACTGGGGGGAAAAAAATGGCAGGTTTAGGACTTTAAGATGTAGTCTAATTGTAACTTGTTACCTACTCATAAAGGATACTTCCTAAATAAATAAACCCTAAAAAAGTGACCTACTTCAGCCTCTCCCTAGCTGGATTGGACAGTGTTTTTATTAAACAAATGGGGAAAAATAAACAAAGCAATAACAACAAAACCATACATTGAAATTACTGATAGATAGATCTAGTTTTGATTTTTAAGATCACAGAATCACAGAATTTCAGGGGCTGGAAGGGACTTCGAAAGATCATCCAGTCCAACCCGCCCATGCCAGAGCAGGATCACCTACACCAGATTACACAGGAATGCATCCAGGTGCGTTTTGAGTATCTCCAGAGAGGGAGACTCCAGACAACGTACAAAAGAGCATAACTGTCTTTCTCCACTCACATAAGCCAGGAGACCTGCAAATTTGCCTAAGTCTTTTAAATACACACAGAGAAAACCTTCCAGACTGCATGCTGCTGCATAAACTTAATCCAAGGCTGCTTTGGCAGTTGAGTCCTCATGGGTTGTGTGACTGCTATGAGAAGTTACTGAAAAAGGGCAAGCAGATCAGAATTTTGGCAACTCAGAAACGAGCTATAATTTCTTATATTCACGCACCTATTTTAAGGCCAAGCTGGATGTGGGTCTGGGCAACCTGATTTAGTGGAAAAGTGTCCCTGCCCATGGCAGGGCAGTTGGAACCAGGTGATTCTTGAGGTCCCTTCCAACCTTGACAGTTCTGTGATTCATAGCTCAACCTTACCAGAACTAGTTTGAGGGGAAAATGTCCTTTTTCTTCTAATAAAGCTCTTCTAATTAGACCTTTTCAATGTTCAGAAGTCTCCACAGGATGGCACCATAAATACCTGAAACTGCTCTTCTTGCCTCTGAAATAAGGCAGAAAAGCTGGTGCCAGAGCATTGAAGTGTTGAGATCATTGTTACACCATACCTCTACCCCACTACATTATATCCAGCTGCTGGTTAGTGTCTAATGTTCCATTTAAATGTTTCTCCCTACTAAAGAAGTAGAGTATCATTTTCTTCATGCCTTTTTGTTCTTTGACTAAAATTTTTGACCAGCAAAAATGTTTCCTCTTCAAAGACTAAGAATCTAACTTCAGCAGTTAATCCGAGGACACTTTTTACCATAACTGTTATTTACCATAAGATTTGTCATAAATTGAACCAGGCAGAATAGCCTACAGGTAAAGTTATGATGCAAGAAGACTGGTTTATGTGTTGTTTTTTTTTTTTTTTAAGATTGAAAAGTTGCTAAAAAGTTTAATTTCTCCAAATCACCAAAGTCAGTTGATGAAGAACTTTGTCAAATCAATAAGGAAGCACTGAGTTATCCTTCTACTTAGCGATCAGGAAAACTTGATAATCTTTGTTTGTTTGTTCATTGTGTTGCGTCTGATAGCAATTTTTGCCTTACCTAAACTATATTTAGAAGTTCCATGAGTCAGACCTTAACTGAAGAAAATGTTTTTCATGCAAAGCTTAAGAATTTCAATTTAGGGGGCGGGGGGGAAATAGAGACATGACTTTGAAAATAAAGCCTGGATGATTTACAGCAGGTTCCAGACATCACCTGAGAACATTCACCAAAAGAATGGAAGAGGGCAACTGCCACTGATGTTACTCACTTACTTTCACTTCCTTCATTCTCCCAAACACAGCCCACCTTCCATACTTGTCTTAAAGAAGTAGAAGATGATTAAATAAAACAATGTTTTAATATGGCACCAGAAAAATGTCTGAAAAATAATGGCTGAAAGACTTTATATCATGCTATTGCAACAATGTCTGGATGCATCAGAAATATAAATATGCAATGGCTTGAAAGAAATCCAAAAACCTATTTTTAGCTCAGTGACAGCACTGGATCTTCTTATGCCCTGTCATTCTAGAATCCAGAATGAATATTTGGTCTACTTACCCACCTGTGTGATCAAAATATTCCATCCCCTTCTCTAAAGGTTCAGCGCAGAACTCTCCTATTGACCTTTAAACCTCAAGTCTTCTAGCCCTACTTTTCTGTTGAATTATATAGGTACTGTAGCATCTCACAAAACAAAGTGCATTACAGTATTTATCATCACTGAGGACCATGTCTGCACTAAAAGAAGTCTTCTGAAATATTCTAGCTTGTTTCTGAAAACTAATTTAACCTTCTGAAGGTTGCTTCCTTCAGAAGAGCAGAGCTGTTGGAGAATGTTCATGTTGTGGATATAGCACCGTTTTCCCCTTCATTGTGACCTAACTCAAGGACTTTCAGCATTGCCTACAAACATAATCTGTGAGAATTTCCACCCTGAAAATATTTATACAGACATGTAATAGACACAAGTAAACTGAAATCTGACATTTACAGTTTCACAGAACTCTGATGAGCACCCTGGTCCTGACTGCAACAAACACTAGCTCTGTCTCTTTCCTAACAAGCTGCACATCTCCTACTGAAAGCCAGGGAACACTTTCATACTGTTCCAAGAAGTTATTCAATTGTTTTAATCACCTCCAGTGTGTCTGCAGGGCAGTAAGTAATTTGTTTAAATGCCTGAATTGATTCAGAATATGAGGATTGGAATAGGAGGAAAAGCCAAATTGGAAATGGGATATTCATTAATTCGTTGACTGTATTTATATTAACATCAATTCAAAGGCACGTAAAGTGTAGTTCTCTAACTCAATACACAAGGAATTATCACAATATATCAGTACAGAAAGCATAGTGACAAAAAGTTAATGCCAGTAAAATCCAGTACAGCTTATTATAAACTCTCAGGCAATTTGGAACAGGAGTTTAAAATAGACTCTTTCAGATACAGCTGCTCTTGAGTGACTTATTTTATTTTTGCTAATGGAACAAGGTTAAAATGACATGATGATAAGGAGTCTCAACTTTTTAATTATGTATCTTCTCATTTTAAGCCTCCCTTCTAGAATAATTTCTCCTCACTGACACATAGGCTGTGGCTAGACGGATGAAAGCAGACTCCATCTGCCGGCACTCATCAGCTCCACATATCCTGCCTGTGCTAGGGCACAGCAAGGCTGCTGCCACAGGGATTAGAGAGTGTGGCCAGTTCTGGAAATACAGCCTTGTTCCAGTCATTCCAGGATTACTCTGGGGACATCATGCTTCTCCTTCTCCACACTGGATCTGAATAAGTAACTCCCTTAAGTAGAAACCTCACATGATCCTCTTTGCTAGAGGATGTATATGAGACCACCAACCATTAAAAATAGAGAGGGTTAAAGCAGTGCTACTTTTATGTAAAAGGCAAGCCCTTAATCATTATATATAGTGCAAGGACAAGCCTGATTTTGTACTTAAGTAAATTAGCATATTTCCTAGCTATAGTTACTAAAGAAATACTTTTGAATTGTTATAGTTTATGCACAGGCTTCCTCACTTATTAACGAATCTCGCTGAAATACTTCTCTTGACAGGTGGCAAAAGGCACATTCAAGTTTCAAAAAAGGTTAACTCACATTTCTGTCCTTCCTCTCAAGATGTTTAAGAAGGGAGGGAGAACAGGGGTGTATTTACATTTCACATTTCCCTCTCACATTTTGGGTTCCCCTGCAGTGACAAAACACTTTCTTAAGTCATCCGTAGGGAAGCTCCTAAGCGTGGGAATGCAGAAATTCTGGTAAGATGTACTGGGAATGAAGTGCTGTACTTTACAGAGGCTGGGGTTACCCAAGGGTAGCTGATTCTAACACAGGACATGAAACAGCTCTGAGCAATGGAGTGAAAGCATGTGAAAACCCTCAGCTTCCCCCACTTCCATGCCCTACGGGGACTGTGTTGATCTTGACAGGCTATGCCATAGAGCACCTTGCCAAATCAGTCTGTCAAAGTGTCTCCTAGGATGCTGTTCTAGCTTACATAAATGGAAACAGTCCATGACCTAGAAACAGCAAAAAAATGACTGCCATCATCCCACCCAAGACAGCTGCAAGCTCCACTATGCTGTTGACCTATTACCTGTTAGAATATATGTTCCAACAGTGTACACCTCAAAGCAATATTTGTTGACTCCCACTTCAGTCTGCTGTTACATTCAGCATGGCTCTTCTAGAAATCAATTTATATCTGAGAAAGACAGACGTACTAAACACAATGCTACTTTCAGGACTAGAATCTCTATCTCCTTTCTTTACAACATGATGAAATTAGTCAATTATTAGTGCTTGTCAAAGGATGGTTCCAATTCCCTTTTTTTTTTCCCAAAAAAAAAAAAAAAAAAAAAAAAGCTTTTGTTTCTGTGAATAAAGGAAAAAACAGAAACAGTTTGTTTGTGATGTTATTGCTATGACTCCTGGGAGTTGCAGTTCAGAAAACAGCCACACATCTGTGAACAGTTTTTTCCCAGATGGGCAAACATCTCTTGATTTACAATGAGTTATGGGAGCTACACCAGATCAAAATGCCAGAATAAAAGTGAAACAGTTGTATAAGAGAACACAAAGATGAGCATAAATACATATATTTGCTTATGTGTATATAAACTTTTTTTTTTTCCCTAACAGCAAAATTTTCATTTGAATTTGTGAAACTCTTGAGGACTTGCTTTGATTGTTTTGGTGTCTTTTTTGTTTATGCTTATGTCTTCCTTTAAAAACAAACAAACAAAAAAATCTGAATCTAGTTCATTGTCACAAATCAATGCAACATTAAATATATATATATATATCAGACCTACTTTAAACATTTCATATTTTATTAAGACTTTTATTCCTCCATGCTCCTCTAAATATGATTTAATTATGACACAGAGGACATGGTGTAAATGATCTGATGCATCATATAACTTTTGGTTCAGAAAAAAAAATAAACTCCATTTATTCCTTCTTAAATCAATACATTGATAGATGTTTTTGAAAATAAACAAAGAAACAAACAAATAAATAACTTTCTCCTATGAAACAGGAATGTTAATCTTGACAGGGAAAGAGACACCCCTAGCAGCAGCAGTAACAGCAGGTCCACTGATGTCAACAGTTAATTTTCTTTAGTAGCTGGATATATAATTTCAGTTATTTAAATTCAGATGTCCTTAACCTAGTTTCTTTTTAATTTTAACCTTGATATCTTAAGTATTTGGGAAAAGGTTGAAGTATTCCTACAGAGACTGATAAGATTGAGACTCTGATGATGTGAATGTCACATGCATATATTTATGTTACTGTGCTGCTGGAATATGGAAAGCTGAGTCAAATGAGGAAGCTAAGAAAAAGGTAAAGCAATATAAAAAAATGGCATTCCCCACTCAGTTTCATGAGGGACTTGAAATAAACTTCTTCCTGACACCTGCTCTGATGGTAAATTCAATTTGAATTTTGAATGCAAAGAAGTGCTATGACTGGGAAGCAGTGAAAGAGAGGTGCACCAGGGCTGAGTTAGAAACAACCCATTGCAAGACAGTCAGTCTATCTAAGAAGGAGATATGCCAGGGGGATAGGATGTCATCCAGGGGGACCTGGACAAGCTGGAGAGATGACCCTGGTGACCCTCATGAGGTTCAACAAGAGCAAGTGCAGGGTCCTGCACCTTGGCTGGAACAATCCTCACTATCAACACAGCCTGGGGGATGAGGTGATAGAAAGCAGCCCTGAGGAAAAGGACTTGAGGGTGCTGATGGATGAAAAGCTGGACATGAGCAGACAGTGTGCCCTTGCAGCCCAGAAGGCCAATCATATCCTGGGCTGCATCAAAAGATGCATTGCCTGCAGAGAGCTGATTCTGCCACTTTGCTCTGGTGAGACCTCACCTGCAGTCCTGCATCCAGGTCTGGCACCCTCCATATAGGAAGGACATGGACCTGATCGAGTGGGTCTAGAGGAGGGCAACAAAAGTGGTCAGGGGATTGGAGCACCTCTGCTACAAGGACAGGCTGAGGGAGCTGGGATTATTTAGCCTGGAGAAGAGGAGGCTCTGGGGAGACCAGGAGATATTCAAAGTAAGGCTCAACAGGGCTCTGGGCTTCCTGATCTAGTTGAGGAAGCCCCTGCTGACTGCAGAGGGGGTTGGACTAGATGAGCTTTGGAGGTACCTTCCAGCCCAGACCATTTGATAATTCTATGAGGCCAAAAGACACTGTCAAAAACAAGCAAGGAAGGATCTCATTTTAGGTAAGACTTGTAAGTATTCTGTGCTTTTGGGGTATAATCTTTGTTCCATAGCCTATATAACTTGTGATGAAAGAATAAACCATAGTTTATGCAGGGAAATCATGTGGTTGGTTGGCTGTTGAATTACTGTTTCATCACACGTTTATTTTTGGAAAGCTTGTGGGCCAAAACCTGATTTGGTCTCAGGCTAACTGATTTTAAATCAGCAAAATTTCAGCAAGCATTCAAAAGCATCTAGGAGGCATGGCTTTTAACCAGAATGAGAATCAGGAAAAAAAAAAAAAAGAAAGAAGAAAAAATCATCAGTAGAATGTGTACTCAAGAATAATTAGAATGAATTTGAAGCATGGCCCTCTCTGGTACTGTAACATCTGTTTTATATTGCTACATATTTGGAGTAACAGTTGGTCTTTGCTCTTTATGGCTTTCATAATGAAGTGGATCTTAAGAATTAATTCCTAAATATCACTAGTTTGAGTTCCTACGCATGTTCAGTTCTAAGGCTTTCCATGCCTGTTTTCTTATTATAGATAAAATACGGAGGGAACTATCACTTTTTGCCAAGAACTAATGTTTTGAAAGAGAGCTTCATGTACAATTTGTACTGCATGCTACAGCTGCAAATGTAAAGCAGCAACAAACACTTAAATCTTATAAGTTTTATACATCATGCAATTCAGATGTAATTCAGAGACCTCTCAGTTAGGCTCTTGGCATTTCTGTCAGTTCACCTGTAGGAGAAGACCACAGTCTCACAGCATATCAGAGGTTGGAAGGGACCTCAAGAAATCATCAGGTCCAACCCCCCTGCCAGAGCAGCATCACCCAGGGTAGTCTGCACAGGAATGCATCCAGGTGGGTTTGGAAAGTCTCCAGAGAAGGAGACTCCACAACCCCCCTGGGCAGCCTGTTCCAGGGCTCTGTCACCCTCACTGGAAAGAAGTTTCTCCTCATGCTGAGCTGAAATCTTCTATATTCAGGTTTGAACCCATTGTTCCTTGTCTTATCACTGTGAAGCCCTGCAAAGAGCCTGGCCCCCTCCAATTGAAACCCACCCCTCACATATTTATACACAAAAATAGATCAAGTTTGAGATCATCTAAGCAACCTAAAGGTATTCAAGTCCTTCATCTGTGATGCATCTGAGATGCATCTGTGGATCCTGAGGTAACTGACAGGAAACATGATTAAGCCACTATTCATCATACTGGAGAAGTCATAGCAGCCCAGGGAAGTTCCCACTGACTGTAAAAAGGGAAATATAACCTCCTTTATATAAAGGGGAATGAAGGAAGGCCCAGGGAACTATAAGCCTGTCGGTATCACCTTAGTGCCCAACAGGATCATGAAGCAGATCCTCTGGGAAACTATGCTAAGGCATATGGAAAATGGGGATGTGATTGGTCACAACTAACATGCCTTCACTGTGGCCTTCTATGACAGGGTTACAACATTGGTGGATAAGGAAAGAGCAAGTGACATCATCTACCTGGACTCCTGCAAAGCATTTCATACTGCCCCATGTGACATCCTTGTCTCTGAAGTGGAAAGGCATGGATTTGATGAGTGGCTCAATGGTTGTACTTAAAGAGTTGACATCAGCAGTTTGATGTCTGAGTGAAGTCCAGTGACGAGTGGTGTCCCCCAGACATCATGACTGGGATGGGTGCTATTGAACAACTTTGTTGGGAATTTGGACAGTGGGACTGAAGGCACCTTGGGCAAGTTTGCTGACAACATCAAGCTCAGTGATGTGATCAATACTCTAGAGGCAAGGGATGCCATCCAGAGGTATCTTGACAGGCTTGAGAGTTGGCCTGTGTGTACCTCATGAAGTTCTGCATGGCTAAGTCCTACACCTGGGTCAGGCAATCTCAAACATGTACAACAGACTAAGGAATGAAGAACAGGCCTGGGAGGAAGGATTTAGGAGTATTGATGAATGAAAAAATGAGTATGAACTGGCAATGTGTGCTTACACCACAGAGAGCCAATAACATCCTGGACTCCATCAAATCAAGTGTGGCCAACAGCTCAAGGGAGGCAATTCTCCACATATACCATACTCTGTGAGACCCCACCTGGAATGTTGTGTTCAGCTCTGGGGCCCCCAACATAGGACAGACATGAACCTGCTTGAGTGAAGAGCCACCACACTTGCTAGGTTTTCTGTTTGTTCTGCTGAATTCCGTGGATGGGTTTTAAAAAGAGAAGCTTCTTTCATGCATGTCGTTATAAGGAGCAACAGTAATAACACCCACCATAATTCAGCAACTGTTCATAGGTGCAGGTCTGTAGCACACATGCTTAGAGCTCCCTTGACTCTCACAAGTGCTCAGCATGGATATCACATCTTATACATGCTCAATTAACAAGTCCAGAGCCTTTGCCAGCACCACTCTTCAAAGACGTCAAGACAAAAAATGATTGCCTCATTTAAACTACTGGCAGAAATACCACCAGTTTTGCTTGAAACCAAGATCTCATCCAAAATGTGGCAGTTAGCAGGTTAAAGAGCAATGGGTCTGTTCATTTCCATCATTCTGTGTTGGCAACATGCTAGTCCCAAAGGGTTGCAGGAGCTGAAGTTAAATGCTTTTACCTCCTGACACCAAAACACGATATTAGCACAATGCCCTTTAAAGTCTACTGATAGAGACTTTCTACTGATCTGAGATCACTCTTGTTTGAAAAGTGCAAGAGAGGCAAAAGAAAAAAATCTTCTACTGATCTGAGATCATTCTTGTTTGAAAAGCACAAGAGAGGGGAAAAAAATCAAATAAGCATCCTAAAATTACTGCACCACAGTATTTTATTCATTTTAATATCTTTATACCTAAACACCCTGTCATTCTGGTGTTGAAAAATGGAAACAGCTTTGCAATTACTTCCTCTGAAGAACTAAGTTTCAAGCCTGACATGATTATTTAGTCTTCCTTGCAGTCACTAATGACAGTGTAAGGGTTCTTATGATGGACTAATTCTAATTACACTTCTGTCTTTTCCTGGAGGGAAAGACAATATCTTTGTTAAAATGGTCATGGCAGCAGTGTTTAGCACAGGCTGAAGGAAATAAAGAATTGGGGAATATGGAAATGAGAAAAATAGGTTAGGAAAGGTTTTAAAAAGTCTTTTTTGAAAGAGAATTCTTGATTGCTTCTCTGATTCCTCACTTCTCAGATGTAGCATTTTAAACATTCCTAAAGATTGATCTTTTTATTAGAAAAATCATGGTGAGCTTTTAAACAAGTGGAATTGTTTTTTTTTTTTCAATCCTACTTTGATTTAATTTTCAGAAATGGGAGAATACTTCTGGTTTTTAATGTTATAATTATTTTAAGTTTGCTTGGAACATAGGTCAAAATAGCACTTGTCTCTAGTTTTAAAAAGGATTATGAAACATTTCCATAAAGCAAAATGCCTAATCTCCAAACTCTGTTGTAACATGGAAAGGAACAAAAATTAAAGCAGCAGTGAAGGTCTTCCTGCTTTAATGGCTTTATTTAAAGTTATAGGCAAAAAAGACTTGTGCCTTAAACTGTTAGAATAAATGAGCAAATTATGCAGTGCTGCAAAAATGATTATATAATCCTAGAATCAGAGAATGGTCTGGCTTGGAATGGACCTCCTAAGGTCATCTAGTCCAACCCTCTCTGCAGTAAGCAAGGGCATCCTCTGGTTGTCCAGAGTCCTGTCAAGTCTCCCCTTGAATATCTCCAAGGATGGGGCCTTAATCACCTTCCTGGGCAACCTGTTCCAGTGTTTCACTACCCTCATGGTCAGGAACTAAATCTATTCTCTCGTTTGAAACCATTGCTCCTCGTCCTAGCCCTCCAGACTTTTATAAACAGTCTCCATCTTTCTTGCAGGCCCCCTTCAGGTACTGGAATGTCGTTATTAGGTCTCCCTGGTGCCTTCTCTTCTCCAGGCTGAAAACCCCCAGCTCCCTCAGTCTGTCTTTGTAGCAGAGGCGCTCCAACTCCCTTGATCATTTTTGTGGCCCTCCTCTGTACCCACTCGATCAGGTCCATGACCTTCCTATACTGAGGGCTCCAGAGCTGGAGCCAAATACATGCAAGCTCTTAGGTATGGTTGATGCATCTGCTAAAATGAATGATGATAGATAGGAATTTCCCTTGCAGTGCAGAATATCTGAATTCAGTACTGTTGATGGCTATTATTTTGAGAAAAGCACAAACACAGTCCTCCAAACAAAACAGATCGTTATATCTGAGGACAGGAAAAATAGCTTACCAACATTTCATAGTCAAAAAACATTATGAACCCAAAAATCACTAATGGGAAACACATCAACTGCATTGCTGCTCAAAAAAAAAAAAAAAAAAGTGTTTAATAATTGCAGAATATTGCTATTAAAAAAATCTTGATGAATTTTACTAAACACCAAAAAACAAATTCTAAGGAAGTAAGAGTGGTGCTAAACCCTCATATTAAAGAAAGTCAGTTTCATTTTCCTTAAATTATAATGAAGTGAGCAATGAAGTCCTGAAAAGATTTTTTTTTTAAAGAACAGTTTTATGAATAGATGTGAATATTCTTAAAAGGTAGAAATAGATTTTTCAGTAAAAGAAGCCACCTTTCTAAACACATATTTCATTATCAGCTTTCTGCAGGTTTCACTGGGAAAATGTGGTTAAAATCTAAATGCAACCTTCCTCCTAAGCAGCCATTCACCAAGAGGACTTGGCAAGCCCTACAGACATACACCACAATGCAGCCAGCAAGCTTTGGGGTCAGTCAGTTGAAGATGCAACCATTCATGGTGCCACTGCTCAACAACCCAGGTGCCTAAGTCACTTTGAAGAGACTGCAGCTGAGTGCATCTGGGGCCCCCTAGCCTCTGCAATGCTGGGAGCAGACAGGGAAGCTATTTTTCTCTTGCATGTTTTCCTGCCTGAGAACAAGTCAACAAGTCTGCATACAGGAAGGACATGAACCTGATGGAGAGGGTCCAGAGGAGGGCCATGAAAATGATCAGGGGGTTGGAGCACCTCTGCTTCAAGGACAGGCTGAGGGAGCTGGGGGTGTTCAGCCTGGAGGCTCTGAGGAGAGCAGGAGATATTCAAAGTGAGGCCAACAGGGCTTTGGGCAACCTGATCTAGTTGAGGATGCCCCTGCTGACTGCAGAGGGGGGTTGGACTAGATGACCTTTGGAGGTGCCTTCAACCCAAACCATTTGATGATTCTATGATTCTATAAGGTTAATTGGGCCAAAAGACACTGTCAAAAATAAGCAAGGAAGGATCTCATTTTAGGTAAGACTTGTAAGTACTCTGTGCTTTTGGAGTATAATCTTTGCTCCATAGCCTATATAACTTGTGATGAATGAATAAACCATAGCTTATGCAGGGAAATCTTGTGGTTGGTTGGCTGTTGAAACACTGAAGGGGGCCTACAGGAAGGATGGAGAGAGACTGTTTACAAGGTCCTGCAGTGACAGAACAGGGAGCAATGGCTTCAAACTAGAGAAGGGCAGATTTACATTGGGTATCAGGAAGAAGTTCTTCACTATGAGCGTGGTGGAACACTGGAACAGGTTGCCCAGGCAGGTGGTTGAGGTCCCATCCCTGGAGATATTCAAGGTGAGGCTCAACGAGGCCCTGGGAAGCCTGATCTAGTTGGGGATGTCCCTGCTGACTGTGGGGAGGTCAGGCTGGATGACCTTGAATGTCCCTTCCAGCCTGGACCATTCTATGATTCTGTGATTCTATGAATCAGGCTTGATGGCTACCACAGAAACCCAAGGTGGAGACAACATGGGATGGAAGGACTTCCTGACTGTAGTCACTGGTTTTGGTGGAATTAATCTTTTCTTTCTCTGGATACTCTGATGGCTTCTTTGTAGTGTAAATCCAGATATTTTGCATTTCATATGTGATCAAGGATTCTGCTTTAACGTCACTGCTCTTAAAAACTCAAAGATCATCTCTGTATAACTCCTGCTAAATAATCTATGTGTACCTCATGATGTACACTTAGCTTATGCCTTAATCCCTTTCCTTGCCAACAACATGTC
>VXBD01028160.1:118310-157067 GCA_013399975.1 Indicator maculatus | reverse complement strand
GGGAGGGACTTTTTTAGGATGTTGGGTAGTGATAGGACTAGGGGGAATGGAGCAAAAGTGGAAGTGGGTAGATTCAGATTGGATGTTGGGAGAAGTTTTTCAACAGAAGGGTGATGAGACACTGGAACAGGTTGCCCAGAGAGGTGGTAGAAGACTCATCCCTGGATGTTTTTAAGGCCATGCTGGATGTGGCTCTGAGCAACCTGATCTAGTGTGAGATGTCCCTGCCCATGGCATGGGGTTTGGAACTGGATGATCACATAATCACAGAATCATAGAATCAATATGTTTGGAAAAGACCACTCATCAAAATCCAAGCTGTCACCCAAGACCTCATGACCACTAAACCATGGCACCAAATGCCACATCCAATCCCCTCCTGAACACCTCCAGGGATGGGGACTCCACCACCTCCCTGGGCAGCCCATTCCAATGTCTAACAACTCTCTCCATGAAGAACTTTCTCCTCACCTCGATCCTTGAGGTCCTTCCCATCCCTAACAATTCTATGTTTGTGAATGATTTTTAGAGAAACTGGAGAGAAAACCAGCACAAGCACAACTCCTGCCTGCACCCATATGCAAGCTCATCCCATGTTTTCAAAGATGAGAACAAAAAACTACAACCTAAAATCCTAATTACTATGTTTAATAACAGAAACTTCCTGGAAATATAATCTATAATAGAATCTAGCTATAGCCCATGTCAGCAGATTAAAATATTATAATGCAAATTGGACTTAGAATAAGTATATCTGATAAAGAAGTAAAATTAGAACAGTAATCTTAGCAATAGTTGCATGTAATTTGCATATACATTATTCACTGCCCAAGCTGAAAGCAGAGGATTTTCTTCATGCAAATGTGTATTTGTATACATGTGTGTGTACACAGAAATCTCTCCTACTGGAAATAAGTTAGTAAGGACTGTTTGAAAATTGGCAATTAAAATAGGAATATAATTATGTAACAAATCCCTAAAAGGAAGATTATAAGTACCATTAAACAGGAATCTTTATCTGAAAGAGAAAGGTTAGCTATATTTGCAAGGTTGCAGATGAATATATTCTGGTAATGCTGTATTTTTTCTCATAGAAAAGAAAAAAAAAGCTGTATGTATTCTTTTTAGAACAAAAATGGAACCAAGTTATTCAGTTTGCTCTCTTATACACTTCTCCTTCATGCACTAAATCTTGTAATATCCTACCTAATGCTCCAAGGTGCAGACCTCTAAGCAGTTATGAACAGTGTCAGCTGGCAGTTATCCAAGCAAAACAGATAATCCTGGTCCACTTCTCTTGAAGCCTAAAATTCTGGGGTTTTTTTAATTATTTTTATTTTTTATTTTCCCACCAGATCCTCTATGTCAGCTAAAGAAAACAATCTGATTGGCTAGGAATGAAAACCAGTATGAATAAGGCATGGCAAGTGACACAGACGAGTTTCTCATTTAGGAATATTTTAAATCAGCATGACTATCCAAGCCATGTCTTTCATGATTTCCATGGCTGTAAATATTTCTCATTTTTCCTTTTCTCTTTGCATTTTCTTCTCTACCACGTCCTCATTACTAAACCGAAACCCACTCAACCCTGCCCCCCCCCCCAACAAAAATGCAGAACCAAACTGAAGGAAACTATTTTTGTATGGAGAGTTGCTGTGCAATGCCAATCTTACATGCTGCTTAATAGTATGGGGTGCTTGTTGGTGAGTTGCTTTCATCATCCATTCACCAAATCCTGGAACAAGATATTCAAAGAATCCATATAACCACTAACATTGCATTCAGCTTCACTGAGCAACTATGGACACCCCATAGTTAAAAGCTATGCCTTTCTGAGAATTGCAAACAGGGAGAAAATTTCTGATGTCAAGGAGCAGCAATTCACTTTCACCATCCCTGAAAGGTTGCTCATTCCTAAATATTAAATTTCTTACTTACTAAATAAATAAATAAACCCAAATATTTATTTTGCATCAGGAATTTGCCCAGGTTAGCATGTCACAGTTATCACTCAACAAATCTCTGCCTTTTAGGATTTCTGATTTCCAGAGTTAAGCTTTTAAAAGCATTTAAAGTAGCATTTTACTTCCTTTAGCAATAGCCAGACCATATTATCATAGAATCATAGAATGGTCTGGGCCAGAAGGGACCTCCAAAGGTCATCTAGTTCGACCTCCCTGCAGTCAGCAGGGACGTGCTCAACTAGATCAGGTTGCCCAGGGTCTCATTGAGCCTCCTCAACCACTTATGCATATGTGTAGCTCTCTTCTGCAAATATGTGGTTTATAATAATATTTTTAGGCAAAATTAAAAAAAAGCACAAAAGAATCTTTAATAGATAAAACAAACAAAACAGCAAACCAAAAAAAACAAACAGAGAAACAACAAACCCATACAAAAACAGAAACCACCCAACCAAACAACACCAACACAAAGTCCCAGGTAACCAGGTTGTGTTAGAATTTGAGGCACTGTGAATTAAAATATATCATTTTTGTTGATATCTCCTAGCTTAAAATTAGTTGTTTACAATCCTGCCTCCTAAGTGCCTCCCTCAAACACAGGTTGATCTGTGGACACCTGAGGTTTGTGATAATAGGAATAGGAATAAATAGGAATAGGAATAAATACCCAAATATAAACCATTCTGAGATGCCACTGTATTTACTTCAGCTTCTCTCAAGATCTGAAACCCAAATGTGGACACAGTTCACACATTTTATGCCACAAAAGTGTCATAATATAATGATTGAAACTGTTACTGTGGAATTAATTAGAAAATACTTTAACAAAGTTATAAATAGCCCTGTTCAAAAGAAGTTTAGCAATGGTTTATGCCATAAGCAATTATCACACACTGTCTTTGTAGTCCTCCAGTGTGCTTCCTTTATTAGATTTTATTTTTCTTAATTGGGTAAAACAACAGTAAACATCTTTCAGATGTGTTATATATAAACAAAAAAAAAAAAAGGAGCCCTACTGCTTTGTTTTGAGTGACCTGGTGCACTGTCATTATAAGATATTAACATATTAACATTAATTATCCAGATGTCAAGGGGCTAAACTGAACAATTTAAAAATTATCCTCCCCCAGCTGTAACAAAAGGAAGTTACTACTGAAATTTGAAACTTTTCTGTGTTTTCGTTGGTCTTTTTTTTTTTTTGGGGGGGGGGGGGTTGTTGGTNGGGGGGGGGGTTAATTCATTTTTTTATTTTGGATTTGTTGGTGTTTTGGTTTGGGTTTTTTGTTTGCTTGTTTGGTTTTTGCTTTGTTTTGTTTTGTTTCATTCTTAATTAGAGCTTTCTGAGGGAGGTGGTGGAGTCACCACCCCTGGAGGTGTTCAAGAGGGGATTGGACGTGGCACTTGGTGACATGGTTTAGTGGTCCTGAGGTTTTGGGTGACAGGGTGGACTTGATGATCCTTGAGGTATTTTCCAACCTTATTGATTCTGTGATTCTGTGAAAGGAAACACTCCTTACCTGTAGAAAGGACAGACCGTCTCTGCTTGGCCTCTCAGGGCACTTTAATGATGCTACACACTTCAGGACCTTTATTTACAAGGCTACACAAACACAAGTAGTCTACATATAGAGAGCTGAATAAACATCAGTCTTTTTGCTCCTGAAAAATCTAGAGAAAAGCTCTGCCTTAGCAGGAGGCTTGCCAAGAGGCTCCATATGACCCACAGTTTCACCTGTTTTCATAGTCTTAATCATTTCAGATACTGAAAAAATAAAAGAGTTTGGTTGGTTTTTTGTTTTTGTGGTGTTTTTTTTTTTTTTTTAGCAAGTGTTATGTAAACTAGAATCATAGGACATTAGAGGATGGAAGGGACCTCCAGAGATCACTGAGTCTAACCCCCCTGCCACAGCAGGTTCACCTAGGGTAGTCTGCACAGGAATGCACCCAGGCAGGTTTTGAAAGTCTCCAGAGAAGGAGACTCTGTAAATCTAAAAGTCAGACAAGAAACATTTCTCTAATTTAATATAAAATTCTGGATTCTGTTTATACAGAACTAAGCCATAAAGTGACCAACATTCATTATTAGATATCACTTCTAAGATGGTGTAGCTCCTGCTGAGTTCAGTTAAAAGTTGAGAAAGATTCTCTTCATATAGCCCTAGGAAAAAAGCTGTCTGATATCACTTCAGCTGTCTGTGAGGAAGCCAGTATCTTCTTAATATCTGCTTAAAGCCTGCAACACAAACCCCATGACCAGCTCTTCTTTCAAAGACTATTCAATCATATCCTTCTAAAAAACAAACAAACAACCAACATTGAAAATAGGACCTTCCATAGCACAAGACTCTTCAGAACCAGCAAAAAAAAAAAATCACTAAAATATGTGAGGTAACAGAATCTTTACTTTCACATCCAAGAGAAAGCCTACTGGCTACCTTTGACAAGGAAGTGTAAATGGGAGGTAAGATGAACAAGAACTGCTTCTTCATTTGCAAGTGACTACTGGTATGTTTGGCAAACAACCCCAAAAATACAAACCAAACCAAACCAAAACAAAACTAAACAAAACTACAAACAAATGGAACAAAACAAACAAAAAATACAAACAAATGAAACAAACCAAACAAAAAATACAAACAAATGGAACAAACCAAACAAAAAATACAAACAAATGAAGCAAACCAAACAAAAAATACAAACAAATGGAACAAACCAAACAAAAAATACAAACAAATGAAGCAAACCAAACAAAAAATACAAACAAATGAAACAAACCAAACAAAAAATACAAATGGAACAAAACAAACAAAAAATGCAAACAAATGAAACAAACCAAACAAAAAATACAAACAAATGGAACAAAACAAACAAAAAATACAAACAAATGAAACAAACCCAACAAAAATACAAACAAATGGAACAAAACAAACAAAAAATACAAACAAACGACCCACAAACAAAAAACACAAACAAAAAAAAATTTGCAGTCTGAATTTCAATTCTGGACATTCAAATGTCTTTTTGATAGATTAATTGTCCATTGCCCAGGGCAGAGGCCATGCCACAAATTTTATTTTATTTTTTCCCATTGTTCATATTATCTAAATTAATCAGATTAAACAGTGTTCTTGCTACCCCCACCTTTAACTACACAACTGAACTGACCCCAGAGCGTTAGAGTGAGCTTTGGGAGCTGCAGGTGATAATGAAGAGTTATGGAAAGGAGATGAAGATGGTTATGGCAAATTTCTCTAGATGGAGAGACTTTATCAACCTTCTTAAGTGAAGATGGTACATTCAGATTTAAAGGGGTGAACACAATTATGTTCATGCTTGTTCATTTCCTTTTGTTTCAATGCATTGAGGGATTAAAAAGGAGTTAGATGGTGCAAAAAAAAATCCACTTACTAACTATCCATCTACTGATTGACTACATTCTTGCTGGGTGAGATTCATCCCACCCATTAACTGGAACACGTGAGCATGGCCTACCATACATTTTAGCTACTCAGAACAGTACAATTGCAAAGCAGAGATTTATAATGACTATACCTCCAATACAGAGTAATAACTCAGTAACTGTTGAAGACCTGTTCACATCTAAGTGAATTCAGTGGAAATTTCCTAATTCATTTCAATTTGTGGTTTTGAAACAAAGTATTTAAAGACTGCTCCTGCTTTCAGTTTGGAGATATCAACAATAAAGGAAATATTCAATTTTACTTTAAATTGTGCAATGATTTCTGTTGAAAGTCGGCAGCTGTTAGTATTCCAGAAAATGAGGCTGCTAATTTATATGCCAAAATAGAAACATTTAGCTGCTGGAAGACTTGATAAATCTATCTCTAAATGACTGTTTGCTAAATCAAGTACATATTCAAATAATTGTGTAAGATTATATTATTCTTCCCAGCATGAAACTAGGAGTGAAAGGTTTTTCTGAATAGAAACAGATCCATTGGGTTTAATCCAATCCTTTCTTCAATGCTATACTGCTCAAAATGTTCTAATGATAAGACCCACCCCAAAGTCACTTAGTTTCCCTCTCAAAAGAGCAAAGGAACACTTTATCATAACAATCAAGGATACTGTTTATAGAGGCAAGGTTTAGTTTAAAGTTTAGACTAGAGGAATAGTGCTATTATTTGTTTATTGTCCTTAATGATACTTGACATTCATAACCAAGAAGATGTCAAAAGACATTAGAATGTATTTACTATATAAATGACAGTAACATTGATTTGGAGGTTTCAACACTAAGATTTCATTAGCTAACAAATGAAAATGAAAGAGAGATTCAAAATGAGGCTCGACAGAGCTCTGGGCAGCTCTTAGTTGAGGATGCCCCTGATAGCTGCAGAGGGAGTTGGACTAGGTGACCTTCAGAGGTCCCTTCCAACCCAGACCATTCTATGATTCTATACTTTAGCTACTTTGGAAATGTAAAAAGTGACAGAAAATATGTAACATATTGAATTAGAATCCCTCAGTTTGAACCATTAAAAAAAATATATATATTAACTCTTCCAGTGATTAACATCTGCAGAATAAATTGAAGTCATCAGGATAAACATAAACCCCTCAATTTTATTTTTATGCATATAATAATTTTTGCATCAGATCACAGTGGTAATCACAGATGTTAAAATTCTAATGAAATTAAGTCAGTTTTTATAAACTAAATACATTTCAGTTGTCAAAAAAATACAGTCAAATATTTCATATCTTGCGGCTGGAGATCACACAGAATTCTGATAGATTTCTCTGGTCATATTTTGAAGCAACATCAGTTTTAAGTTTTAATTGTTATAGGAACCTTGAAATGTACTTTTCAACAAGCTGATACTGAATTATTTTCATTTATAATTAAGTTAGAACACAATTTTAATTATCTGGGGGAGGGTTACATTTCTGGTTTAACTGTGGTCTTGAAAATTTCTTGTACCTAAGACCTAAGTTATACCAAATACCTTTCACTTCAGATCATCCTGTACCTGTAGGAACGGAATTAATACCACACATGAAACAGTGGACTTCTGGTAAAGCCAATGTTGCTCAGAAATTTTTCCAGAGAAGTCAGGGATAATACCTTTACAGACTTTTTACCTGAAAGTTAATTTTTGCCACCAAACTTGCCTACAGCAGTTGTTTCTGTAAGTGTCAGAAAACACAGATGGTGTAGCAGAGTGGCTTTGATACAAATAAATTACCTTGCCTTTCTGCATTGAATTTGCTGTGTCTCCAAAATTTCAGTTGCTTTGTGAGAGCTGTAAATAAATGTTGGTTGGTGATCCTACAATTTGTTGTTTGGATAACTTAAAGGCACAGTGAAGTTTGACAGCCATGAGTGGGAGTTGGTCAGTTGATACCCTTTCTGCAATAACTGTTATCATGGAGAGCAAAAGAAGTCCTGCACATTCTCTATGCTTTTTCTTTCTGAAGGATCTTTCCTTGGCTCATTAATTTTACTCAGGAGTGTAAGTTCACAACTCACATTTTACAACACAGAACTGGCAGTTCATAATTCTGCTATCAAAATTAACAGCTTCAACAAAGATACACAGAAACACATAGTCCTGTAGGAGAAATGCACAATGTATTCATGAAGAGGGAGTAAGAGAACACAAAGAGAATGCTGTGTATATATACTAACATGTTTCATCCTTCTGCTGATCACAGAATCACAGAAACATTCAGGTTGGAAAAGATCCTCAGGATCACCAAGTCCCACTGATAACCCTACTCTACAAGGTTCACCCCTAAACCATAGCCCCAAGCACCACATCCAAACCACCTTTAAACACATCCAGGGTTGGTGGATCAACCACCTCCCTGGGCAGCACATTCCAATGCCAGACCACTCTTCCCATGAAAGAATGTTTCCTAATGTCCAGTCTAAACCTACCCAGTCGTAGCTTAAGGCTATTCCCTCTTATTCTATAACTAATTACCTGTGAGAATAGATCAGCACCAGTCTCCCCACAACCTGCTTTCAGGTAGCTGGAGAAAGAAATGAGGTCTCCCTTCAGCCTCCTCTTTTTCAAACTAACCATCCCCAGCTTCTTCAGTTGCTCTTCATCAGATTTATTCTCCAGGCCCTTCCCCATCTTTGTTGCCCTCCTCTGCACTCACTCCAGAACCTCAATATCTCTCTTGTACTGAGGTACCCAAAAGTGGACACAGTACTCAAGGTGTGTCCTCACCAGAGCTGAGTACAAGGGGACAATCACCTCCCTAACCCTGCTGGACACAGCATTTCATGGAGCCTTTCTTCTTCAAATCTGATGGCTTGAACCAGCTTGATAACACCCTGTTGAACATCTTGGTTAACACAATGTTTTGAAATAAGTTTATAGACAATAGTGAACTTTGTTTTGAGTATTCTGGTTAATTTATATAAGGGTTCAAAGTGTGTAGAGTACGGCAAGATTTCATTTAATTAATATTTTTAGGCTGATGAAGACTTCATAAATATTTTAGAATATTTCAGATATTTGGATTTCACTACAGTATCAGCTCTTGGCATCAAAGCAATTATAACAGCAATTTATAAAGTCAGTGCATGACATGAGACAATTGTTTTCAATAGTTTTAAGGACAAGTTAATACTGACTGTTGCTACTTAGGATAGAATTTCAGTAGGATTTTTCTTTAAAGCTTTTTATCCTAAGGTCATTGCAAGGTTTCTCAGGCAACTTCATGCTATTCATATACAATTTCAGACAAATTTGAGATTTTTTTTTTTGCTTTCTATTTTTCATTTTCTCTACAATTTCAGAAGTTCTATGTCCTTCTTACTCTCTTGAGAATGCTTGTCCTACTTCCAACATACTCTGTTTCTGCCTTTCCTTCTCTTTTCAATATCTATACAAACTTTGCAGGATTTTGTATGTTCTTATTAGATGTTACTTGCAGTGTGAAGCTTTTGCTCAAAAGATTTTCCTCTTTCCAATCTCCATAACTCTAGAAAGCCATTGAAAGGTATCTTACAAACATAGTATTGAGCACTTGAGTTTTTTTCATCTTTTATAGACCACTCTCCTCAAAAAATTTATTTAGCAGAGTCTTTATTTCTTGTTCTTACTTACCAAATTTTCTGAATTTTAAGCCATCCAAGTTTCTCTTAAATTAATGCTTCAAAAGACAGAACTTTCAATTTGTCAGCTTATGAAAATCATTTACATTTCTAATTTTTCAAAGAACTCAATGTTCTCTCACTAAGTTGACTTGACTATAGCAAAATTTAAAGAGGAAATACTTCACTTTCCATAGTGTCTTTGAGACACATCAGCATGGAGCTGGTATTTAAGGCAGTACTGATAAATTCAGGCACTTAAAACCATCCTACCAGTTCAGGATGTTTTAGGAGCTTAACACTTGGACAAATGCTAGTTAATTCTTATGGAATTAATCCTATTATAAAAGCCCTTTAGCTAACATTGTTTCAGTTTAAGACTTTAAGGAATTTGTTTTGTTTAAATTAAATGTCTTGGGTTTGGTTTTTTTGTTGTTGTTTGTTTGGTTTTTTTTCTCTATTAATTAGTAATATTTAAAGTAGTTTATCTGATATTTTTAAGCTTTTGGAAATGCCAAACTTGAATTTCCAAACAGTAGGAAAGGCTTTCAACAGCAGGAAAGGCTCAATATAGAGTTCAAACAATTTATACTTCAAGTTCTATGACTGCTAAGGTTAAATAAAGGAAAAAGAAATTTGCCCTGATGTCCCCATGATTAGCCTGATCTCTGCCCACAAATGCAAATCCTATGACACCAGACAATGTAGATTTGGAACCACAGCAAAACCTTTCAGGTTTGTTTCACAGAAACAACCTGCAAATCCTGCAAATCCTAACAGGAATTTCATGATTCAAGAACTAAACCAACATTTTCTTAACCTTCTCTGAACTGAGCTAGATCTGTAGAGTTAAGTGACACTAATAGTATCATTTTATTTCTTCCTCAAAGGAAAAGAGATGATAGATAATATACAAGGAGTAGATCTGATACTGTTTATGTAGAACATTCTTAATTGGGTCCTATACTGTGTATCAGCTTAATTTAACACGAAGAAACTCAATTAAGCTGTTTTACTTCAGCCAAGCCACAGAATCAGTTTAAGTCCTTAAAATGATTTACAATTTACTTTAAAAGTTTAATGAGTTGTAAAGTACTGATTCAACTCCTAAAATGTGTCTATTGGCATTTGGTGGTTTTATTTTAAATATATCTTACAAATATGGGTTCATCATTTATCTACTCAGTTAACTGACTAAGATAGTTTAACCTTTTTTTTTTCATGTTTATTTCTAATGGTCCTGCACAGCTAATTTGCTGATGCAAAAGCCAGCTGGAACCTCTTATATTTTATGAAAGGTAAGGCAAAACACTGACCTCAGTTTAAATTCTGCAGGATCACTGAAAACAACAAGGAAAGTAGGAACATAATTTGAAGACAAGTGTTCCATAGCTGAAACAGTGTAGATAATTTGGCTTGGTTATCTGTTTCTGCCCTGACATTTCATAGTTTTCCATGCAAAAGGAGCAATTACAATTTACCCTGAATTATGTGTCATTCTCACCCTCCTCCCCCAACCCCAAAGCCCAAATCTAGAGGAAAAGTGAAGCTCTTAAAGGGGAACACAAACTAGTCTGAATAAATATGGGCTGCATGGAAGTAGTCTGCACTGGAACAGTTTGTTCAGGTGCAAAGTGAGGCTTGACAGAGCTGTGAGCAAGCTGATCTAGTTGAGGATGCCCCTGCTCACTGCAGGGGTGGTTGGACTAGATGATCTTTGGAGGTCCTTTCCTGTTGTTCTTCCCCTGTATAGCAATGAGATTCCAGAAATGCAAAGAGCAGAGAATCTCAGAAGTCCTTTACTGTGGTTTGTAGAATCCCTTGCATTACAAAGTCCCAGAAGCCCTTAACAGATGAAGCAGCTAACAAAAAGTCTCAAGCATTTCCCTCACAGCATCCCTACACCAAAGCTCTAAGCAGAAGTAGCTAACAGAAGTAGAAATTCCCTAGCAAAGCCTTCAGACTGTTCCTAAGTCCCTAACTGAAGACTTAACCAAAGGCAACTATTGCTCAGAGTGCTGTCTTTATACTCTTAACAATCACTTATCCAGTAAAATCCAACCACATATATAAACTAAAATCTTTTCCCAATGAGAGGTGCCAGCATATCAAGGAGGTGGCTTCAGCAGCATGTTCCAATCAAAGAGTGCTAAGACGAGGCTGTTGTTCATGGCACACATGGGATGTTGTTGTTTTGCTCTAGGCTAAGGAATTGGTCAGCTAAGGAATCCTGCACTCTACATGTGTCCAGCAGCTACCCTCAGAACAGAGGCTGCAACATCTTCAAACCCAGACCATTCTATGATTCTATGATTCTACGTCTATTGTCATTGACTGGACCTTTTTCTTAGTTCTTAGTTTTTTTGTAAGGAAAATAATTTTAAACCAGTTTAGTTTTAAAATCAAGCGCAAATTCAGCTTTCAGCAGCAAATATGCAATCCAAAAAATGCTGAATTAGGAAACACTTTTAAATGAGAGCCACTTGTGAGCAGGAAATGGTTTCTTAGTAGCTAAAAAAAAAAAAAAGAGAAAGAAGTATAACTTGTATTCAAAATCATTTTCTTCTTCTGAGGATCTAATAAAAGCCAAGACCACAGGACTGAAAGATATAATTCAAACCACCCATGCATAAAAAGCTTGGAGATTTATGTCTTCAGTCTTCATTTTTTTTTCCATGTGAAAACTCAGAGTTTTCTGACTTTTTTTTTCTTTCTAATACTTCCACTTACAAACCTTGCATGCCAGTTCCTGGAGAAGATTATGAAGCTTAGGTTCATTTAAGAAAATTTTGTACTCATTTATTCAGACCTTCTCTTCTGCTCTCAGCTTACAGAGAACCTTCCACTCAAATAATGGAAAGAGAGGACTGGGGATGTAAGTGCAGGGATGCACAAAATTCTTCTAGTTCCATTCAGAATTGCAGAGAAAAACACAACTTGCACCAACTCTATTTGTAGCTGAAGAAACACAGCAGTCAAGCCTCTGTCAATATTCTTTCACTGAAGCTGTAGCACTGAGACAGGCCACTCACATCTACAACCTTCCACATTTGTCAGTCTCATGAAAAGCCATAAGGCCTTCCTAAAACCATCATGCACAACAGAGCTCTGTAAGAAATTATAGGAAGCTTTCTTACCCATTCATTATCACACTTTAAGCAAATCTTAGGAGGCTTTACTAATTTTCTGAGTGGAGGCTAAGAAAAACCAGGTATGAGCTGAGTGCTGACAGTGTGAGCCAGCAAAGTATCAGCATGTTTTAATAAAGACTTACAGTGGTGAGGGGTTTTTAAGTCACAGAATTCAGACAAGTTCTGGAGCTTTAAATAAGTTCTTTGTGCAATTTTGAGTTTGAACACGCCACTGAGTGTACCCAATGTCTTACAAAACTTAGCCACCTACAGCAAATGCTAATTTTATATGATGGCCCCCAATTGTGAACAAATTCTTACTGAATATGCTGCAGAGCTGAATACCATGATCTCTGAGGGAAATTAACAATTCTAGAGAGATTTTTTTTTTCTGGAAGCAGGAATAGGAGAAAAAACAAAAGATGGCATTAGAACAGTCCAATAAAAATAAATGTGGTTTATTATTTGGATAATCCCTTTCTTATGTAGGATGATTATGGGAGAGCAGAAAATGTCCTCAGGACTTTACTAACTTCCACAATGCTTCTCCAGTTTACTTTAGCAATTAATAGTCCTCCTGACAAATGGCTAATATATGAAAACTTTTATGTCTTATCAACCCATTCAGAAGTTCCAGAGCTAACATTTTATCATATGGAAACTGTGTTCCTTGATAAATGAGAGTCAGGAAAGTGAATGATGCTATTTGTAAATTCTACAAGAAACAAGCAGAACTCTTAGGTATTGTATAGACTTTTGGCTATCACCTAGCACTTCAGCTACCAACTTTTACAGAGTGAGTGTCAAATGAGATGTTTGTGATTCACAGAGTTGCACTAAACATTTAACCTATGTAAATATAGCAAGATGATAAACCTACTGATGAGAAAGACCTAGAATCACACTAAATGTTAGCTCTTCACTCTTCTATCATGGCTTGCTTCCTCTCTGAAACTTTTTCTTATAACTTAGAGAAATAATACTCCCATAAAGGGTCTTGTTTTAAATTTTATCCCACGTTTTGTAATGGTTAAAATATCTTCAGGGAGATTAAAGGAGGTTTAAGAGCCTTCTTCTAACAGATGAGAACCAAGGCACAGCGTAGCCTTCATTTTAGCTGTGATGAGGATGAGTTAATTGAGCTTTTTGAGGTCTTTGGATCCTTTGGCAATAGAAGCTCCATAAATTCATTGTTAAATTGCTGCAGAATATAGTTTTCTGTCTCTGCCAGTGCTATGTCCTGTGATTACACATTCACCCATAACATTTTAGAAGAAAACATAATAGCATTATCTAAAAGTCAGGTGCAGAAACATTGTGGAATTGGAGACTGAACCTATATTTGTATAAAGGAGAATTTGAAAAGGACTTCTGGTTTTGTACATTTTTTTGGTTTATATCCAAAGAGTCATTAAACATCTGCAGCTAAGTTGGGTTTACATGTTTTTTTCATCTAGTGCAGGCCTGAGTTTTAAGCTATTCCTAAAGCAATGTGCTCATCCCCTGCATACAAAAGACGTGAAAAAGAATCTCATTACTAAGTGTTCAGCTCAAGCACAGCAATCTGCATTCAGCATGGTTAAACAAAGAAAAATAAACATTTCTGCACGATGAGACCAACTCCTTGTATTGGGTTATATGATAAAAAGAAGGAGGACAGAGGTATATGGGCAAGGGGAAGACCCTGTGCTGGTCCCTACCCAGGGTGTCACAGGACATGACCAGCCCCATGGCTGGGATGGGCACACATCACTGTTAGACCAGGGAAATGCTCCCATGCCTCTCTGGGGTGAGAGTGCAGAAAAAATAGAGAGATAAGGGAATTAAAGGATTGGGTAATGTAATTAGGAGCTGGTCACCCTGCTTGGCTAGCTACACACTGCCTAATGTCATCTCACTTCATTCTGGCTGAAGGGCTCTCCATCTGTGCGCAGGTTGTCTGGGGATGTCTGAGTGGCAGCAACAGGAGCAGGATCAGGGCTTAAAGAGGCTATGTGCCTGCAGGCTACCACTGGAACGTGTGAGGGTACATGTGTCAGCACCAGCAGATATCAGGCTGGAATAGCTGGTGAGTTGGGTGAGGGATCCAGGGAGCAAAGAGACCATATGGCTGGGTGAAGAGGTGGAAAGACCAGAGTCTGAGAGGTGGCTGCATTCAGAGGCTCTGTGCTAACTTATCATAGAGTCATGGAATCACTCAGGGTTGGAAGGGACCACAAGGATCATCCAGTTCCAACCCCCCTGCCATGGGCAGGGACACCTCACACTACATCAGGCTGGCCAGAGCCTCATCCAGCCTGGCTGCAAACACCTCCAGGGATCGGGCCTCAACCACCTCCCTGGACAACCCATTCCAGGCTCTCACCACTCTCATGGGGAAGAACTTCTTCCTCACGTCCAGCCTGAATCTCCATACTTCCAGCTTTATTCCATTCCCCATAGTCCTATCACTACCTGATAGCCTAAAAAGTCCCTCCCCAGTAGAGAGACCTGAGAGAGAAGTGTGTGTGCGTGTGTACATGCATGTGCACATGTGAAGGAACTTGGATTGAGAAGAACCAGGGTCCACTACTGGGTAGACTGAGCCTGGCACTAATGTAAAGGCCAGTTGCTGGATGTACACACATGTTCCTGTGTGTGCTGAATCTTGGTAGCAGTTGGACCTGAGGGCATGAAGCTGTGACAGCTTCACCTCTACCTTTCATGCATATTTTACCTGTTGAAGATGTTTTTGCTGTTACAGCCTTAGAAGATTATCTTTAAGTCTTTCAAAACAGAAAGGTCCTACTTGGTACACAAATAATTGAGGTAATTCGTTAGCCTTTTGACCTCAATCAACACAAAATTATTCCTACTTCCTTCTCAATGTAGACTTTCTGATCTTCAGAGCATTCACTAGGTCATGTGTTATAAAGAAGAATGAAGATGAATAAGCTTAGTAAGGTGCAACACCAATCTTAACTAACACATCTTAAAATAAAGGGCAGATGGCCTTCAAGAACACAGGACACAATTTTATCCCACAGTTTTTGTTTGTGAAAAAACCTCAAGGGTTATGAACAAGTATAGAAGATTTTCTTTACAAAGCACACAAGTATCAACTGAAAATTCATTTTTCCTTCAAAATCACTCTGTCTCAAGAAAGAAGAAATACTAATAACTAAATAAGAGGCACCTTACCTTGTAGGGAAAAAAATATGTTTATTGCTATTCCATTCCTTCCATAATCTAGCCTCCTCACTTGCAACATGGTTATTCAAAGCCTACAAAAATTCATCCCTTGCTTTTAAAAAGTCAAAACATAACAAAAATTCCCCCACTCTCCAAGCAATTAAGGTCTTTAATCTGTTCTGGCAACTCTTCTATGGCCCATGAGCTGTTGTTTACCTGGAAAACGATCCAGAATGGAAAACAGAAACGCTGTAAAATTAAAGATCTTGTAAAATTTTACAAGAAAGGGTTGTGTTAATTACAGTCACAGCTAGGTCCAATAGATGCAGCAGTGACCCTGATTGCAACCAGTCTAGAGTAACTCTGAAGAACACTGAGATCACTAGAATGCCTCAAAGTAGTTATAAACAGCTAAGAATGCATAGATACATTTGCTTTATGCATATATATATTCAGCAGGATTTAAAGTAGTCAGCCTATTAAGGGTTAAATATACATTTTTAGCTTTATAACAATGTTTGAATTTCTACCTCTAGTTAGTAAGTAGCCAGCCTGTAATCTCTTTTAATAATTATCTCTTATTTACCTTTTTATTTTCTGTTGGTTTACATCATTTTTTTAGTTCCATCTAGCTATAAGCCAATGCATTCAATCTGAGATCACAAACCCACATTAAATTGGTCCCTGAAGGAATAAAACATTTGAACTGCCTTTTAGATGGTCAGTCAGAGGCATATTAAAAGTTTCTGTGCTAGGGAGGAGGGCAGTGGTCTGAGGACAGTGAAAAGCTCCAAGGGATCTGATCAAAGGTTTCAATTAATAAGAAGTTAGTATTCCCTTCAGCTCCTGTGTCTTCACTGTTGACAAATGAAAATATGAGGATTCATGGTAACCTGAGGAAAGGACAATACATGGTCTCCTTCCCTTCATCAGGTCTCCAAAGTTCTTATTAGATAAAATCAGATAGGAGCAGGAATTTCTTCCTCTTCTTAACAGATCTCTTGTCCATCATTAGTAAATTCACAAACTACTTTTTCTCTTATCCACCCCCCCAAAAGGCTTTTTGTGTGTTGATTAGATGTTTTACAGCATTGATTCTTCCCTTCATCATTGAAAAAATAATATGAGAGGGGATATTCATGATGGGATAACCTGACAATGGAACATCTAAATATTCATAAATGATAAGCAGAACCTGGGTCTGACAAAACATAAGTGCCTGCATATGCAACACAAAGAGTATAAAAGTGAGGATGTGAATTCGTTCAGAAGGGCAAAGAAGATAATAAAACCAGCTGAATAGTGAGCATGTTTTAGACTTCTATTATTAAAATATATACATATAATGTAACAGTAGCACCCAAATCACAAATATCTGTTACACAAACTTGCATACTACCACAGCAATTTAAAGCAGGCAGTTATTTTGCATATCTCTTGAGATCTCTAATGTTTTAACTGTGTTTTTCTTGGGCAGATACTGTGAACTGTCTGCTTTGAACTTTTTCTGTTTTACTCCATGCCATGCTACAACAAGGCTACTCTAGCAACTGGGCTTTTTTTTTTACTTTTAAAACAGGGCTTTCAGACTGTATTTAAGACTCATAAAATTTCACATCCTCATAGAAAACTGAAAATTAATTCTGCCTATAAAACATTTGAGGCTTACTTTTGAGACGTGTAAGTTCTCGGTGCTCATAAAGTGATTATCATCTGGTAACCACAATGCAAGAGATGTAGTTTTTATTTATTTAGCTCAAGAAGGACCTGCTTAATGAAAATGAAGAAGAGATCCAGATGCTGTAAAGAGAAAACAGATTGGAAAGCATTGAGCAGAGAATACATGGGGGTTTTGTTTTATCACACTAGGGCAAGTCCTCAGTGTAAAGCCTGCAATAGCAACAGTTGTGGAATGACTGCTTGGATGTTCTGACAAAGTGAAGTTCCAGGGAAGTGGAAACAATTACTTGTCTGCCATGAGAGTTTTTTATCTGAAATATTTTTCTAAATCCAGAAATAAAACATACAAGAAACAGCAGTAAATCACAAAGTTTTATCAGTTTCAGTAGGCATAATTTCCAATGTGTTTCACTTAAGCCATCCTTATGGTGAACAGTTTTTACCTCTTCCCCCCATAAAACACTACATGCTTTCACTTCAGGCATTTTTCTCCAGCAATGCTTAGTCAGAAATGCTCAGGTGGATGTGCATTTTCAGTCAGGCTATGCCATTCTTTAGAGAATTCTTTGCAAAAGAGATCCAGAGTGATTTTGTGTGTGTGTATATGCATCAATTATTGAGTGCCCTTAACACAGTCTCACTTCTGGATCATCTCTATGTGTGGTGTCACCTCCAAGATCTACTGTAGTTTGGAAGGTCTCACCAGAGCCTTTCTAACACAGACATGGAAGATAAAAACAGTAAATTCCACTCATTCTTCAGTTGGCTACCACCTTGCAAATGGAGTAGAGCAAGAAATGTTCCAAATCTTCTGTTGCTATTCATAATCTTCTTTATGATGTCACACTAACTACTCTGTGATGGATGAGAATGAATCCCCTGCCTACACCACTGTTAGTATAGACCCATAAAGTACAGCAATATTGTGAAAGGCCCATGTCCAAATCCATGCCAATGCACTGTGGGATTTAAAAGTTGAATTTCTGAGTGTACAGGCACTGCAGATGGCACATGCATGCATCACAACAGAGACTGTCTTAGAAATTCTGTTCTGCTTTAGACTACAGATGGGTTTTGCTGCTGTCCCAGATGACCTGTTATCATTGCCTATGTGCAGATTTCATATACAAAAGCTAACATTATTGTGTGGTAAGTTCTCCAAAAGCAGCCTACAAACAGAGTTTTGTGGAGGTAAAGTTTGTTCTCACAAATATCTGTATGATGTTTATTTGTAATTGTTGCTTGTTAACATCATATACATCCTTACTGGCTTGATTCACCTTCAACAATAACCATCCTGAAATGACCTGGCTGGGAATCTGGAGGGAAGTGATGGAGTTTATTTTCTCAAAATATAGATCAGCTTTTCTGCCTTCAATATGACAGCAAAGTATGTTAAAAACAGTAGTGCTTCTATTCTCTACCAGCTCTATTAGTCTGTCTCTTTGCATAGTAATTTCACTCAGACTTTGTATAAATCAAGATAAAGAAACGTTTCTTGTCCTATCACAGTTAACAACAACTTTCCCTTTCAGTGAAACTTGGAATTTAATAAAAAAGTAAAATTGAAAAAAGCTACTGAATCTCCATCTTTCAGTTTGCTTTGTCTTTCTTTTGGAGATATTTGGAAGAATTTTGTTAACATCTCTCTGTGCAGTCATCATATTTGCAAATAACAATTTCCTGATCATATTTCTGTATAAATGTGTGTGTGCATGGAAACAGAAAAAATAATAATTAAACTGACAAATTGAGATGGAGAGATCACAGAACCATAGAATCACAGAATGTTGGGGTGGAAGGGACCTTGAAATATCACCTAGTCCAACCCTAATGCCAGACCAGGATCACCTATATCAGGTCATCCAGAAACACAGCCAGGCAGGTTCTGAATATCTCCAAAGGGAAGAAGCTGACTCCATCCTCTAGGCACTCCCTCTTTACATACTTATAAACATGAATGAGGTCACCCCTTAGTCTCCTTTCCTCCAAACTAAAGAGCCTCAGTTCCCTCAGACTCTCCTCATAAGGAAGTTGTTCCACTCCCTTCGGCATTTTCGTGGCTCTGCACTGGACACAATGCAGTTCCCTGAGGTCCTTCCTGAACTGAGAAGCCCAGAACTGGACACAATACCCCAGATGCAGCCTCACCAGGGCAGAGTAGAGGAGGAGGAGAACCTCTCTACTAACCACAGCCCTTCTAATACAGCCCAGATGGCTTTGGCCTTCTGGCCACAAGGGCACAATGCTGGCTCATGGTCAACCTTCCATCCACCAGGACCCCTAGGTCCTTTTCCCCTTCACTGCTCTCCAACAGGTCAGTCCCCAGTCTATACTGATCCATGGGGTTGTTCTTTCCCAGGTGCAAGGCTCTACATTCACCCTTGTACACTTGTCTAAGTCTTACTGAATGGTATAGATAATGTTCTAGAAGCAAAAGTCCACATGTCTCCTAATGTGCAAGCCTTGTTATAGATCTACACTGTAGCTAAACTGTAAATGGTGTATGGTCATACAGCTGACACCAGAAATGCCAACAGCTACAAAGAGAGGAAAATGGAGGAGATTTCTCTACACAAGAAGATGTCATGCTTTCTCCTTTGAGCTGAATTTACACAGAAACCTACTGTGTGGTTTAAACCAAACAAATGTAAATAGAGTACTTTACAGAAAACAGTCCTCAGACAGAGGACCTTAATAACAATAGCCCAGTGGATGGAAAATTGCATCAACCTGAGTACAAAAAGCCTATTATCACTCTCTTTTTCTTTTCCTCCCAGTCCAGTGAAGCAGAATAATACCTTACTGCCTGTACAGTCTTTCCATTCTGGGCTAGGAAAAACATATACTACCTGACAGAGCTCCAGATTCCCTGGTGCCAACCTTCAATTTAATTATACAGGCAGAAAAGATTCTGAAAAGACTGATGTGTCAGTAGCTATCAAGATCATTAAATCCAATCCTTATGAAAAAAAAATGTTGAGTCATTTTCATGAGGCTGGAACGGAATGGCTCCTGGCCTTTATCAAACTCATTTTGAATCAGTGCCCAGTCTAACTCTGCCTATCACACACAGAATCTGCTTTTATAAAAAATAATAAATAAATTTAAAAAAAATAGCTGAAGAAAATTGTTTGGGCCTCTTGTGAAGAAAAGGCTTCAGGACTGCAGCCTGCTGCTGCTGAGAAGTTATTCACCAGGTTTGCTCTATTTGCATCCCACGCTTAGATGAGCTCATTTGGTAGCAGAGCTCCCAGGTGTACATTACTTTGATTTCTGGACCCTGTGACTAGCCCACATGCATCTTCTAAGATAAGGTCTGGTTCCATTTCCTGACTTTAACACTGCCAAAACTAATGCAAATTCATTATTGATTAAGTGAAGGTAATGAAAAAGTTTTAACTGATGATTTTAGTTTCATTCTGGTTCTTCTCCAGTATATGGCCATTAAGACTACTGGAGTCACTCTTCATATATACAGGCACATAAAAGATTTCTGACATTACTCTAAATGCAGATGTAAGTATTGGCCAGAAAAATCCTTTTTTTTTTTTTTTTTGGTGTGTGCACAAAATTTAATTGAAAGCATTCAAGAACCTATTGGCACTTAATCACTGATTCAATAATATGCATCCACAAGCCTGAGCATATATAAAATGTTAAGTGAAAACCTGAGCACCTCATAGTATCACAAAATTCAGTAGACCATGTCTTTATTTCAAAGCATTAAAATATTTTTACTATACACCACAACAGAGGAAAACAGTATAAGCACACAGGCACATTTTCTGAAATGTGAGAAAAGAGAAAGCACCAAAAAAAACCCCCAAAAAAACAGTTAAATGTTAAAGTTCATAGTTCATTAAGACTTTTCATATTGTTTTGCTGCAGTTTCTTTCCACACATTTTTAAAGAGAATGACCCTGAATATATCTGAATGCATGGCTTCCTGTCACAAAGAATGACCCTGAGTATATCTGAATGCATGGCTTCCTGTCACAACTATCTCAGCCAAGATTTCACAGTTCTCACCTTGAAGCCTCTAGACTTGAAAGTCTCTAACTTGAATGAAAACTTCTTCAGCATGTCTGTAAAAGATTCAGAGAGCTGAGTCACTATAATAAAATCAATATGCACACAGATTACTTGAGGCCATAAATGGCCTGGCTGAATCATAGAATCAACCAGGTTGGAAGGGACCTCCAAGATCATCCAGTCCAACCTATCACCCAGCCCTATCCAATCAACTAGACCATGGCACTAAGTGCCTCACTCAGGCTTTTCTTGAACATCTGCTGGGACAGCAACTCCACAACCTCCCTGGGCAGCCCGTTCCAATGGAAAATCTCTCTCTCTGTGAAGAACTTCCTCCTAATGTCCAGCCTATACCTCCCCTTGTTCTGTTGCTGGCTGCCTGGGAGAAGAGACTGACCCCCACCTGGCTACAACCTCCCTTCAGGTAGTTGTAGACAGCAATGAGGTCTCCCTTGAGCCTCCTCTTCTCCAGGCTAAACACCCCCAGCTCCCTCAGCCTCTCCTCATAGGGNAACCCTGCACTTAGCCTTGTTAAATCTCATCCCATTAGCCTCTGCCCACCCATCCAGCCTGTCCAGGTCCCTGTGCAGGGCCCTCCTACCCTCCAACAAATCAACACCTTCTCGTAACTGCTTTATCCCTCTCTTCTAACATGTGAAGACAACAAAAGAAGGACAGAACATGATCAGACCATGTCTTCTTTCTCATCCTCTTGTGAAATATCTCACTCCTATAACAACAGCATGAAGTGAAACAGAGGTTCTTTCCTATGGTATCCTTATACTCAATATGAGAAACTGAGGTCACTATTCTAATAGAAAAAGACTTCATAGGAAGTAAACATGATGTCATTTTCATCTTTCAATTAAATAAAAAACATGCTGAGGTGATTGGGATGGGAAGAAGTCAAGAAAACAATGCAGGTTAACACAGGTGTATTGACAACAGCTGTTCTTCTCATTAGTGTATTTAGCAATTCTTCTGCTTCACTGTGGCAAGTGTCAAGATGTCAGACCAATTTCACACCCAGTTCCAGAAACTAAATGCCTGGTATTTCATGTCTGTCACTCCACTCTTCCATAAACTGCCTCCAGATGCTTCTTGATCTTCACCTCTGCTCGTAAGCTGTGACCAATGAGGCCTCTTTATATCTCTTAACAGACTGACAGAAATGAAGAGGACAAGTTTGAATTTACTATGGAAAGGCAGATTCTAATATTCAGAATGTGAGCTCTGCTGTCTGCCCATCTGTCTCCCATCCTAGCTTTTCTCAATAGATGAGTGTCTTCCATGTTAAAAGTAGAGCTTCAGAATCAAATGTGCTATTGACATGATAGGAAACACTTGTGGATCCATACTGACTTCAAACCAAGCATCAACAAAAAGTTTAATCACTGAAGGAAAGAAGAAAGTATCTGGGCCAAAAAAAGGACAATTGAGATTACAAGATGGCTAGCCAACACAGTGTATGAGGAAAGGCTAAAAGAACTGGATTTCTCCGATCTGGAGAACAGAATTCTAAAGGGAGACTTACTGTAGTTTATATCTGTCTAATAAAAGAATATAAGGTGGGAGACCAGACACTTAGAAGTCGAGGATGTGCCTGATTACTTCAGAGGGAGTTGAACTAGATGACCTTTGGAGGTCCCTTCTAATCCAGACCATTCCATGATTCTATGGAAAAAAAAAAAAAAAAAAAAAAAAAAACCAAAAAAAAANAAAAAAAAAAAAAAAAAAAAACACCACAAAAACACCAAAACCACCACAAAATGTCAGGGGCTAAATTTCCATCTATGTTGTAGAAGAAATGCTGACCTATATTAACATCTCTTGTCAAACTTCTGACTAATGAGAGATTTTCCACCTCTAAAGCTCTCATACAGCAATGATATTCTCATGCAGTAATCACATGTGACTATGAAAAAGATCTGTAATGGACCACTGTTTGAATCAGAACAAAATTCCCCTTCCATCAGATTTTTCTCTCTTTTTCTTTTTTGTTAACATTCTCTGTTATTAATTATGCTGCACATTATAAAAGCAATAAACTGGAAATGGCTAAAAGCAAAACATGCAAACAACTTTGTCATTGCCTGATCTGTTTCATTGTAAAAGTAACAGATAAAGTATAGCTTGTGATATGACCTCTTGTACTGACCCCTCAAGAGGCCTGCTCTCATCCAGTTTTCATGCATTCATAACTTGCTTTTCACTCACTAATGTAAAATAAAGGTTCACCTCCTGCTTTACCTTCTTTAAAACTGTCTTTGAAGTCTAGCAAATTTGTGATTCACTAAATTAGAATCTTAGAAGCTTCAAGAAATTACCTTTCCTTAATGTTAAGGAACTGGGAAGTTTGTAAAACTAGGAGGCAAAACCAAGGACATTTTTATAATTGTAGCTGTAGTGCTCTTCTCATAGGCTACATGTTATGGTGTCTCCAGGTGAGGACAAGATGAGAAGACAAAAGCATTCTTTGCCTAAGCAACTAAGCAAAGCACTAAGCACAAGCAAAAGCATAAGCCAAGCAAGAGCTTAAGCAGAGCCAAAGCCTCTGTGACATAGTCAACTTATATCCTTTTCTAATACAGAGCTGTCGCATCCCAATTTCCTATCCTTCCACTGACATGGGTCCAAGCAAAGCATACAATAGGTTAACACTGACAAACAAGCTTCTCAACATATCCAGTCACCTTCTGCCTAGTCTTTCTCTTCAGTTACAAGGTGTTTACATTCTTTCCAGCTCAAATTCAAAACATAACCTTCTCAAAAGTTGTTCAAAGGCTTGCTATCTTCCTACACATTTTTATGGTTTTAAGAGTTGGGAAACGGTAGTAGGACAAAAAGAAAGAGAATGTAGTCGTCTCTTGACAAAGGTGATCATAAAGTGTGGCTTCTTCCTCTGCCATGGGGAAAAATTGGTGATAATAATTTCATAATCTATGTATTAGTGACACAATTCCTAAAATAGGATTCTAAAGTAATAATCTTTACAGACCTCTCTTTCTACACCTTCAAAGAATTCCACTGAAAGCCAGAGGTTGATTAAAGGCCTTTGGACAGTCTTGGACCACCTGGCTACAATATTACAGCTTCCTATTTAAGACAAAACATGCAAATAACTTCATTATTACATTTTTACATGCAAATTACTTCATTTTACATTATACTTACTCAGTTTAAGTCTAGATCTACATAACTCCCATTGCCAAACATGGATAAGGTAAAATGGGTCTTTTTTTTTTTTTTTTGGGGGGGGGGTGTTGGTTTTGATTGGTTTTGGTTTGGTGTGGGTTTTTGTTTGGTTGGGGTTTTTTCTTTAAAGAGGAGGGAGAGCAAGAACTGAAGAAATCTTTATTTTAACTATCCTTCTATCCTTATCTATTCTTCTTAAATAGATGCAAGTAATAGCAACAATATTTCACCACTTCTTTTCTACTGAGCAACAGACTTGTTTAGCTACAACAGAAATCATTTTTCACATGGAGCCATTTGATAAACATAAAAACCCAAACATTGAAGTTATTTATTAACTGTACTGATACTAACTTGTTTGCACTGATTCCACAAATAGATAAATAAGTAGAGAACAGAGAATGAAAAATAAATAAATAGATAGACAGATAGATAGATAGATAGAGATAGATAGATAGATAGATAGATAGATAGATAGATAGATAGATAGATAGATAGATAGATGCAGGTAAAGAAAGTTATTAAATAATTAAAGCTGCACCACTGTAACTGTGAAAACATCACACCCATCATTTCTCTCCTGGAAATGACATCTGTGATTTGGAGATCATCATGTTGGTTTACAATGTGGTAGCCAATTCTTTGTATTTCATAGGAGCAACTTAGCTGCTGCAGTAATATTATATAACAATGTTGTCTGATGAACAGAAAACAACCTCTGCTCAGAAAAGGTTAGCAAAACCAGCTTACTAAACCACTATGCTCCTATCACACTGTAGCTGGCTATATGCAATATGTTAAAAAGATCCTACCCTGGAAGAACCTTCATTTTGTGAAGTTCTGATAGCATTGCACATTCCCTGCTGAAGGTCTCGAGTACCACAGATAAAAGCAAATTTTAAGCAGCTCATGAACTGTTTCATTTTTTTTGTTCTGTAATATATTAATTTATTGCTCTCCTTGTTTTTGCTGTTTTTCATAAATTGAAACATCTTTTGTCAGACTCTTTTCTTGAAGTCTTTAATACACATAACTTTAATATCATCTTAGTTTCAGATAAAATTCAGAACAAGATAAAAGTAGCTTTTTAAAAAGAAATAGCCCAATTTCCAAGAGGCAGGTAAATTTATATACCATGAAATTGTTAAAAATCATTAAATTATTACAACCTATACAAATATTTATCAACCATTTACAGATTTAACCACCATTTTAATAAACCATTAATAAACCACCAACCATTTGTAAATTTAACAACCATTTTAATAAACCATTAATAAACCAACAACCATTTATTTAACAACCATCAATAAATTATCAGTGGTTATTCCATATTAAATGACTTATTATCATTAGTAATTCATTCAAATTAATAAAGCAGTGCCACCCATCATGATGTGAAGTTCACATATACAGAGATAACACTGTGCATGCTCTTCTCCATGTGACAAAATAAATGTATTTTAGAAAAGTAAGTCCTAATTTTTGAAAATAAAAGTTAAGTTCCCTTCTCATTGTAGTACAACTATTCCAGGATCCCAAGGACTAATTTTATTGTTTAATAGATAATTATATTGCAGCACACTCCCCAAATGAGAGAATTCAGCTAATTTAGTCTGCCATTCAAGTCTCTCATGAGGTATGATGCATTTTTACCCAGACAGCAAATTACTCAGTGGTTCTGACTATGACAAATTCATTTTGTACCCTCCACGTTGTATGCTTACAAAAAAAAAAAAAAAAAACCCTCCTTTGAATAACTTCAGTGAATGAGGAATGAACTTTTTCTTTTACAGAGTGCATGCTATATATTTATTAACAGGAAGCTCCTTTATGAGCTTTGATTGTGTTCTTTTGATCCACCTCCTCCAAGAAACTGAGGGGGCTGGTCATGAACTTCCCTCTGCTGTCAGAACAAGCTATGTATGTTACAAAAGGATCTTCAGCAATACTTATTTCTGTTAGTAGTCTTTCATTTAGTTTTCTCAGTAAGCTTTGGTGAAGATATTTGGCTAAATCTGTTCTTGTTTCCACAAAGTCTGTCTCACTGCTGAAGAAAATAATAACTTATTCTGAGAAACACCTGGTTCTGGGGCTTTGGCTCACATTCTGGTTTTGTCTTGCTGTGTTTCTTTCCATCAAAGCTTTGAAACCTTTTTTGTTTCTACATAAGGGATATTTGATATAATTTTCCCTTAAAAGTCTTTTATGATATAGAAGGGATCAGATTCCAACAACAAATGGAAAACATACAATTCTAATTTGAGACCAGAGCTTTGCTGACCCTCATTATTTTTCAAGTATAAATGCATTGTTTTCCTTCACTCATTCATTCTCCTCTATCTGCCCCTTAATGTCAAAAGGAGAACATCCTCTTATCTCTCTCATTAATCATCCCTGATGCTCAGTTAGAAGCCTTATCCACAGCAATCTTTCCTTAGTATGCTATAAACTGGGTTCAGCTCAGAGTAGAAGAGGACACAGAGTCTTTGACACTGTGATCTATGACACAGCCTAGGTACATTTTTTTGCTCTTCCAGTGTTTTTTATGTGCAGTCACCACCCTACACTGTCTAGTCAACCTACATTACCTAAGAGTGCCAAGATTAAAGAACACCAGCCTTGAGTAAGATGGACAGGAAGAACTTCCACACTGCTGTGTGCTGACAGTGACTAATAAAACTTCTACAATGAGAATTATCAGGCTTTCCTCAAAGTTATTTATTTTAAAAAAAATCTTATTGCATCTTTAAGAGTTCTTGCATATTTTTTAGCTCTTACAGACATGTAAATAAGATGTACTAAGAATGTTGTCATATAGCAAGTGTACAGCTTATATTTCTATGCATAAATGTACATATGGTGAGACCACACCTGGGTTACTGTGTCCAGTTTTGGGCTCCCCAGTTCAAGAGAGACAGAGACCTGCTGGAGAGAATCCAATGGAGAGCCAGGAGGATGATTAGGGGACTTGAGCATCTCCCCTATGAAGAGAGACTGAGAGCCCTGGGGCTGTTTAGTGTGGAGAAGAGAAGACTGAGAAGGGATCTGATCAATGTCTATAAATATCTGAGGGGTGGGTGTCAAGTGGAGGGGGCCAGGCTTGTTTCGGTGGTTCACAGTGATAAGACAAGGAACAATGGGTTCAAACTAGAACATGGAAGATTTCACATCAACATGAGGAGAAACTTTTTCACAAGCACTGGGACAAGCTGCCCAGGGGGGTTGTGGAGTCTCCTTCTCTGGAGCCTTTCCAAACCCACCTGGATGCATTCCTGTGCAGACTACCTTAAGTGATCCTGCTCTGGCAGGGGGGTTGGACCTGATGATCTCGTGAGGTCCCTTCCAACCTCTGATATACTGTGAGACTGTGATATGCATGAATTTAAATGTATTCATATTTGTGTCCATAAGTACACATCCACTCCATATACACTTCTATTTATGAACATATAAATCTGTATAAATGTTACCTATCAAACTTCTAATACTTTAAACAGCTTTATATACCTAAAATGCCTTTTTTGTCTTATGTGGGATGAAATATTACATAATCTCTGTCTTTGGAAATGTCACAACTAATACAAGTTTGATTAAAAAAAAAAATTAGTTTAGGTTGTCAACAGAACATGATATTCTTAATGTGTACCAAGAGAAGAAAAATCTCTAATCTATGAAACTCAGGGACATAAGCTTACCTGTAGCAAAGGATAAAATTCATGCTCTTAATACCATTATTATACCAAAGAAAACATTGCATTAAGAGCAGTGAATTAGATTTTTCTTTACCGACTTACTTTGTCTGTGTTGCAAGAAAACATTACTGAGTTGGTTAATTATTCTGAATATTTGCAACAGCAAATGCATTAATGCCCCTGAAGTGGCACAGAACACTCATTGGAAAGCTCTGTTAAAATGTTTATTTCTTCAGTGTTTCAGAGTTACTTTTCCAAGACTTAAAAAAGAGGAGCATTGTATCGGGTAGATAACTTCATATCATGACTATCAAATGAGTAAAAAAAAAAAAGAGAGAAAAAAGGCATTTTCAAAGAATGTTGAAAAAGTAAATTTTTCCAAATAATAGTGTGGTCACAACTATTGTGCACAGAAAGGCATGCAAGAGGACTTCTGATCAGCAATAAGCAGAACTTTCCCTGATAAATGTTTAGTAACAGTTGGAGAGCCTAGCCTGCAAAAAATACAGGAAATATCTAAAGTATTGATCAGCATTTAAATAAAATTAATTCTGTAGTAATAATATCTAATATTTAAATGTCAAGAAATAATACTAGGAACACACTCAGAAACTCTGTGTGGTTGTTATCCTGACTGTTGCTTCAATGAGTTTTTACTTTTGCCATATTTGAGCCATAGATCATGGTCTGCAAAATGCAAAACCCCAAAAAAATTCCTCTGGGGCAGTGTGTCCTGAGAAAAGTCTGAGCTCTAGAAGTAGGGTCAGCTGTAAATCAGAGACATGAAAACTTTAGTGAACGAAGGTAACCTGCACAAAGCATATAAAGGTGATCTGGATAAAACAATGGTGAAATCTGGAAAAGAGATGTAGATCCCTTCTTCTAGCAATCCTTGACTTGCCCTGAACCTGGATGCAGTCCAGGTGTGTCCACATAATACTGAAAAGAAGCCACCAAAACTAAACTGGTGACATACTGCCATCTCTACAGGGTGCTCTGCTGGCTTTACCAGCTCAGAATGCTAGAGATCAGCAGCTCTTTAAACCAAACTCTTGCAGCTCTGCTTACCCAGTCTGTTAATTTCACTTCCCTGTGGGAATGGTAATGGGATACAATGAAAATAACTAGATGCAGATCACAGTCTCACAATATATCAGAGGCTGGAAGGGACCTCAAGAGATCATCAGGTCCAACCCCCCGGCCAGAGCAGCATCACTTAGGGTAGTCCATACAGGAATGCATCCAGGTGGGTTTGGAAAGTCTCCAGAGAAGGAGACTCCACAACCCCCCTGGGCAGCCTGTTCCAGTGCTCTGTCATCCTCACTGTAAACAAGTTTCTCCTCATGTTGAGCTGAAATCTTCTATGTTCAAGTTTGAACCTGTTGTTTCTTGTCTTATTACTGTGCACCACTTCAAAGAGCCTGGCCCCCTCCACTTGACACCCACCCCTCAGCTATTGGTAGACATTGATGAGATCCCCTCTCAGTCCTCTCTTCTCCAGACTAAACAGCCCCAGGGCTCTCAGTCTCTCTTCATAGGGCAGATGCTCAAGTCCCCTAATCGTCCTCATGTCTCTCCATTGAATTCTCTCCACCAGTTCTTTGTCTTTCTTGAACTGAGGAGCCCAAAACTGGACACAGGATTCCAGTATTCATTGTGCTCTTGCATGTTTGGTGAACTAGAATCCTAAGACTACCTTGACTTTGGCAACCTTGAGTCAATATATGTCCTGGAAATCATGAAAACCAGTGATGATCATAATCATCTGCTGCATCAATCAATTACTATGTGCTTAAGCAGAAAACACAACAGTTCTGTGCAGGAACTGTAATTGACAATATTTCTAAAAGTATAAAGCATCCAAGTTTACAGATTTTTTTTCATATTTTTCAGAAAATACCCTTAGGTTAATGACTTTTTTTTTTTAATTGTGCCTCAATTGGACATACAAGGCAGTTGAAAATCAATATGAAATGGCTAGTAATGGTAGTATTTAAATGAACTGAAAGGTAGAATACTTGTTCTGGTTTGTGGGTTTTTTTAATGCATCTTGAAAAGGAAATAATTTTCTTTGTTATATGAAAAGAAAATAATCTTACATCAAACTTTTCCTTTCTGTGTGCTTCAAGATGCTGCCAAAGTCTGGGTTATGAAAAACACAGCTTAGGACAAAAAAGGGCCAAGTTTTGAAAAATATATTGCTTAGGAAAAACAAACAAATAAAAACAGAAACACAAAACCCCAAATCAAACAAATAAGCAAACCAAAACCAAACAGCAAAAAACAAGCAAACAAACAAAAAAACCCACAGCACCACAAACCCCAGAGAACAGAGCACCAGTTATGAGTCATTTACTGCTAACACAACTAATAATCTCTTTGAGAAACTTAGTCCAAAACTGACCCTTTTTTTTTCATTATCAGGCCCTGAATTAGCAAATTAATATGACTAGTAGCCCATACTGAAAACAAACAAACAAACAACCACCATAACAAAAAAAAAAAAACAACCTCTCATGATATTCTGTTTTAGGTAAAGGAGGGAGAGGACTGTAACTCACATTAATATTGTAACTGTCGATTTCTAAAATATATCACACCAGAGAAGCCAGGAAACTATATTTAACTATATTTATCCCTTTGGAAGAAGAAAAGATATAGTTCCTAACAGCAACAACAACCAAAATTCTGATTCGTTATGCACCTTATCAAAATGTCATTAAGAACTGTGGTAGAAATGAAAAATATAGCTTACAAACGTTGCAGATCTCCTCATGGACCACATTAAATGTAAGAATAATGCTAAACAGTGGCAGAGAATTTGAAAGCTGACTTTCCCACCAATGACACAGCAAAAGAAATATGTGCTACCTAAACCTTATAATTCATGATTCAAAGCATTTCTGAAGTCTGTGTTTTCCCAAACTAGCTGAAATGTTGTCAGTTCCTAAAATATGTTTTGGAACTAGGCATCATTTAGGAAATATGCAGTCATTTCTAAATGCAGTGACCTATGGCATATTGAATCATGAACTTCTGGACATTTGGGCTACTAAATAACACATCCTTTGTGCAATGCTTTTGGACATCACCTCCAAGAACTATGCATATAAGTTTAAAGACTAGAAAAGAGGGAGGTTGGAAAATACTATGGAATCCAGAAAATAATTAAGAAAAGGATGGGGACAAGTGCCATGTAATAGAAAAACTGCTAAAGATTTTATTGTCTGTCATATTGTAATATATTATATTCTAATATAATATATTCTAATATATTAGAACAAGTATATAATTATGTAATATATTAGAATAATTATACAATTATGTAATATATCAGAATAATTATAATTATAACATATTCTAATATATTATAATCTGTTTACTAAATTGAAGAATATAGAAATGAATTGCATTCGTTGACACTGAGAATAATAAGGCACAGAAATATGGATTCACATTTCACTCTTCAACTTTTGCAACATGTGCCTGAGCTACAGAAACATTTCAAGAGTCTTTAGTTTCAGTAGGTCAGACAAAATTTTTTGTTTAATGAATATCTTAGCACCTTTTCTTTGAATAATGCCTATTTACAAGAACAGTTGTGTAATATTAGCAGCTTGTATTTCACAGGCTTAGATTACTTCAACATTTACAGTCTTTCTCTAATGTTATGCATATTAGTCACTTCACATGAATGGACCAAGGAATGTGGTCCAGCTGGAAGCAGATGTCCACATAAATGTTTTTCCTCTGTGGGCCTGGTTCAGGTCTAACTCAGACCAACAGGGCCATTCCCAGATGCCAAGGTGTCTCCCAGAATGTGATCCAGATTCTGACAGAACATCCAAATAATATGTCTTCAAGAAACAGATGACTTTGATACTGTCCAGCAAAATTCCTTCTCTCAGATACGTCTCCAGTGATTCTCTATTGCAGCCTGTGAATATCATGGCTCACACTCACAGGGATTGCTGCTCTCAGAAATACTCTTTATAAAAAGGCTTCTTACACAATTACTCTCAGCCTGACCCCAGGCTTTATCCATTTCAGTTTCCTTAGTTTCTTATGTGAAGTAGTTCTATGGAAAAATCAATATAAAGTCCAAAGTTAGGGCACAGTAGGATTAAGGAATGTTGCCTTCTTTGCTTGAAAAATAGTGCATACAATATTTTCTCTGCAGAGCTGCACAAATGGACCTGCAAGCTGATCTAACATTTACAGGAGAGTCATAAATAACTCAGTGGAAAAACATTTTTGTATGCTGTCTTTTCCAGCATTAAACTGATTTTGCTTCCTTAAAAAGGTCAACATAAAGTATCTGCATTACTGCATCTAAGTATTTTTGTCCATGTGCTTCTGGTAACAGTGATGGAAGAAGTAACAAAGTGTGCACTGTGTTGTGGACAGACACAGAAAGATTTCATTTCAGTATCAGAAATATTTTAACAAGAGAGTTACATTTATCAGGAAATGAAGGCAGGACAAAAATTCAATGACATTAATTTTAACGCATGAGTCACCTAAGTAAATTAGCTATTTCTCCTGTACATAAAGCATTAGTCACTTAAAGCCATAAATACATCATTAAAAAATGTAACTCTACAAATACAAATGCAAACACACGCTTCAAGTTTTCCCAGAGAGCTCTGACACCTTACTTTAAACATTTCAGCAAGCCACTTCAGTAATTTCAAAGTCTGTTTTGTGTGTTATAATCACTGTATGGAAATCAGTTCACAGGATTACATGGCCAGGAGCTATTCAGCTGAAAGAAACCAAAGAATCCCCAAAGCACTTGTGTTTCAGTATGAAAATGTTATTCTGCAGCAATAAAAGTAAGCCTGTATCACATTCACTGAGTTATGAAACTGCAAAAAGGGGCTATAAAACTGAAGCCATTCACATTATAGGGTCACACAATGACACAGCACCAGGGCCTCCCTGTCAACACTGGGTTTACAAATTAAATTACTCTGGGTTCACGAAATTAAATTACCTTGGGACAATGTGCCCTGCTGTCACAGGGCATGGGAGTTCTTTGGGCAAAAAGAACCAAACTCAAATTGCAACAGGTGACTCTGCACAAAGCAGAGTGACACTGGGTATAGAAACAATTCTATTTCTCTGTCCCAGAGTCTCCACACTGCTCCCTGTTTTCCAGCAGAGAATGGGGAGGGGAGAGAAGGAAAGTCAGCCCTGCGCTCCGCCGCCCCTCCTCGCCCTTGGCTAGCAGAGGTGCCAGACAATCCTGCAGGGCACACTGCTCCATGCTAAAAGATAAATGATGCTCCTTGTGTACCCTGAGCAGCTCCAGCAGAAGTTCTGTGCTTCTAAAAGCAGTAATTCCCAGTGGCTTTACAAGACAGACAGAGATCTGCATCACCCCCACTTGAATCCTCCTCAGACAGGCACAGTCTGGCACCCCAAGAACCAAGGGACTTCCCGAATGTGACACAAGCACTTCAGTGAAAGTAACAGCTTGATCTGATTCATAAAGAGAAAAGGAGGTGAAAAATTCCCACTAAAGACAGTTTCACTCCAAAAAGCACTACTACCCAATGCTCTCTGTGAGCCAATCCACACCAGGGAAGTGATGTCTGAGGCCAGCTGAAGAAACTTTATTTGAACAGCTTGATTACTAGCATCAACCTTGCAGCAGGAGCTGGGCTTTTAGCATATGTGAAAGTAAGCAGTGTGCTCTGCTTTCTGCACATAAACTATTTCCCCATAGTAAAACTGTAAACACTGCACAAAGCAGATATGGCCATGAAACTCAAACACCTCCTTTCACTGCCTTTCCTTGTTGATTGAGATTTGAAACAAATAAACACACACACACAAAAAAAAACCCCTTAATAAACTGCATTTGTAATTATTGTGGGTATAGAAAGGGCAGGTATATTTGGGATATTAAAAAAAAAAAAGAATGTAAGGAAAACATAAGCCATCTCTCTGCTGTGTTGTGACTTCAGCAAAAGACAAACTGCTGATAAACAGAGCACACTGTAGGATCCAGCACATTTATATGGTCCTGATATGCCAGGGAACTTGTACAGAAAGACTTTTATGCTGGGCAAGAGCCAAAACTGTGTGCACAGAGCACTGCTCATGCTGCAACATAAAAGCTTGAACAGAGGGTACTGTATGAGGTGCTGAAGGAAGCTGCACTTCTTTTTATAAAGTATGCAGAACCTCAAAGGGATTAAGTAATGAAAGACACTGATGCACAGGCTAACCATAGAAGAAAAATCAAAGGAGATGGTTTTAAGCACTTCTTGAGTCTGCCACATTACATATTTCAGCAGCATTAGAACATTTTCATAAATGTCAAGAGTTCTATTCTGCATTACTGGGGTGCCCTCAGAAAAGGGCAAAGAATGTAATCTCCACTGGCACTGTCAAAATATGCAGAGGTGGATCATCCAGAGGATGAGAATGCACATCCATGACTGCACAACTGCAAAATGAGTTAGGAAGAGGAAGATGGTTTATGATAACCTAGTAAGCACCTGTTCAACATTTGGATGGCTAAATGTCTTGTAAAATCTGCTCCACCACATCAGACAAACAAACAAAACTAGGTAACTGTTATGTATTTCATTGCTAGCTACAAAATTTCTCTAAGATGCTGGAAACCTTTCTACTTCCAACATGGAGAAAGGCCTTCTGGGCATTGCCAACTGCCTACAAAGCCTTCTTCAAAACATCTGCTTACAAAGGATAAAGAGACTCAAACAATCTCAAAACAAGATACTTTTATTCTTTGAGCTGTAGGATCAAACATTCACTGTTGCATATTGTGCCCCCTGTATCACCTTTCGCTTTCCCATGATTTATATTTGCCACTGAAGCTTCTTTTCTTTGTGTTCTGCCTTTTTCTTCTTTCATAAGATCAAATGGCTGAGAAAGATCTGAGCAATTTATCTAGTCCATCCTGTTGGGTCAGTACTAACTGAGGACCCCTGAGGGTCACTTCTTCTCTCTTTAGCTCCTTTTCCTGAAAACTCCGTATTCCTTCTCTAGATTGAGTGGGTAATTTTACAGCTGCCCAAAGCATAATAAAGGTTTTCAATCACTTGCCATCACATTATGGAACATACAAAAAAAAGAAATATATAGGTTATCAAAAACTCAGCATCCAAAGACATACACAGCTTCTACTTTATTACACTAAACAAAACCAAACCAAACCTTCTGATACTGATATCAATTCATTTCATGTACTTTGCACACCCTCTTCCTGTAACAAAGAAATATTAATTGCATGCATCTCTGTTTTGTAAGGAAATGTCCTACTGGTATGGCATAAAATGATTTTGAATGTTCTATGTTGCCCCAGTATCTTTTGCAGTAGAATCATCAATGATTTATGGACTAAGAAAGTCTGAAGAAGTTCCACAGAAAACAGAGAAGAATAAACAAAGGCAGAAAAGATTGTCAGTGATGTATCAGTCCAGGCAGTTTTATTTTATTTTTTTTTTCTCAGTAGACAAGGTACAACCATTTTTCCTGTAAATAGGAATTTCATCATACCTCTGGTCAAGCTGGTGATATCCTCCTAGCCTTGACAAAAAACTATAAGGTGCCTGAAGAATAAATATCAGACACTAAATCAAGGCCCCTTCATGGGTGCACTCTAAGGCAAAGAAATATCATCAGAGCAGTATTTCCCAGCCTCCTCTTATATTTCCAGTTCTGTGAAATAGAATAATTTTTTCTTTTCTCTCTTTTGAAATTAAGTTTAACTTTACAATCCTTGGAAGTTTCCAACAAGTAAAATTCATAAAAAAATACTGCATCCAGTTTTGGGACTCCCCAGTTCAAGAAAGACAGAAAATCCAACAGAGAACCACAAGGATGGTTCGGGGACTTAGCATCTCCTCTATGAGGGGAGACTGAGAGCCCTGGGGATGTTTAGTGTGGAGAAGAGAAGACTGAGAGGGGATCTGATCAATGTCTATCAATACCTGAGGGGTGGGTGTCAAGTGGAGGGGGCCAGGCTCTTTGCAGTGGTGCACAGTAATAAGACAAGAAACAACAGTTTCAAACTTGAACATAGAAGATTTCACCTCAACATGAGGAGAAACTTCTTTACAGTGAGGGGGACAGAGCCTTGGAGAGACAGAGCCCAGGGAGATTGTGGAGTCTCCTGCTCTGGAGACTTTTCAAACCCACCTGGATGCATTCCTGTATGGACTACCTTAAGAGATGCTGCTCTGGCAGGGGGGTTGGACCTGATGATCTCTTGAGGTCCCTTCCAACCTCTGATATGCTGTGAGACTGTGATCTTCTACAGGTGAATCAACACAAGTACCAAAGGCTTAACTGAGGGATCCTGAATTACATCTGAATTGTATGATGTATAAAATTTATAAGATTTAAGTGTTTGTTGCTGCTGTACAGTTGCAGCTGTAGCATGCAGTACAAATTGTATACGAAGTTCTCTTTCAAAACATTAGTTCTTGGCAAAAAAGTGGTAGGTCCCTCCATATTTTATCTGTAATAAGAAAATAGTAAACCTTTCTGGGCATGGCAAGCCTTAGAATTGAACATGCTTAGGAACTCAAACTAGTGATATTTTGGAATTAATTCTTAAGATCCACTTCATTATGAAAGCCCTTCCAACCTCTAATATACTGTGATACTGTAAAATAAACACTGTTCTATATTTCATACAAGTTTCAGTTTTCATTGCCCTGTATTTTGTACAAGTTTCAACTTTGCACAAGTTTATACCAGTACAGAGAACTCCTCAAAACTCATCTTAAACTTCATTTAGTTTTGTTTTCTAAAAAGCCCACTGGTGTCAGCTCCCTTCCTCATGTTTAATAGCTCGATCCATGCATAAGCATTATGATGGATTAAGGCTGTGATTAATTAAAGCTGCAGGTTTAGCTCATTATCTCAAAATTTCATATTTTAATATTAATATTTGAAAGAGAAGCTGAAGTGAGAGCTTTTTGTTTATTTCCCAATCAGCCAGAACAAAGGCTGTTCATCAGCACTTTACAAGTAGGGAAAACTGATGAAAGGGGGAGAGATTGGAGCAATATTAGAAAAGTAAGAGTCAGATTTCTGTTAGACAGAACCACAGAGATGATGCTGTTCAAAGATACAGAGAAGCAGATAAAATGGCACCACAGAGAGGATGCTATTCAAAGATACAGAGAAGCAGGTAAAATGTGTCCTTTAAGGTTCTTGGAGCAATGCCTTATTTTAAACCACACAAGCAAAATCTAACATCCCTAATCTGTCTGTGTGCCAACAGGAGTCAGCCTTACTCTAGATGACCAGGTGGACAAGGTGAACACTCCTCAGAGCTAATGAAAACAGTAATATGTGTAGAAACTGCCATACACAACAGTTCTAAAAGCAATGCAAAGCTTCCTTGTGTATTTTTCATTTCATATATATTTCTATGTTCTATGCCAGGTTAGATAAATAACTGTATTAAAATGCTAAGATGCATTGTGATAGATCAATGATTAAAACAGTCTTGTATTTTGTCCAGAGGAGAGTAATGAGACTGGTGAAGGGACTGGAGAGAAAGTCTTATGAGGAGAGGTTGAGGGTTGTTTAGCCTGGAGAAGAGGAGACTCAGGGGAGATCTTATCACACTCTACAGCTACCTGAAGGAAGATGTAGTCAGGCTCTTCTCCCAGGCAACTGTGACAGGACAAGAGGGAATGGACTGAAGCTGTGCCAGGGGAGGCTTAGGTTGGATGTTAGGAAGCACTTCGTCATGGAAAGAGAAATTAGACACTGGAATGGACTGCCCAGGGAGGTGGTGGAGTCACTGTCCCTGGAGGTGTTGAAGAAAGATTGGATGTGGCACTCAGTGGCATCCTCTAGGCAATGTAGTGGTGTTAGGTCATAGGCTGGACTTGGTGGTCTCAGAGGTCTATTTCAGCCTCAATAATTCTGTGATTCTATAAAATTTTTATCCAATTTTGCACTGAATTTAATGAAAATTTCATTTATCTAAAGCAAATTTACTATTCAAAGGCATTTATTTGGGTTTATGTTGAAGTATTTACAAAGTAAAAAATTGGGTGAGCTCTCCAGCCAACATACAAAACTAAATGAGAACAGGGTCAGTGATAATCTAGCATAGTAACATTGGGACTGCCAGGCTAAAACTGACTGGTTTCCAAACTCATATGGGAGTTGTAAGCTCTAAGTAAGTTCAGAGAAAAATACTTTCACCTAAACTTCTAGTTGGTTTTGATTAGTTCAGTGGGTAAACAAAACCTTTCTATTTTAGGTATACAGAAAATGCCAACAGAGAATGCCCTGGCACTAAAGAAAAGTGGCTCATTCCATTTCTGCTGCATTCTTCATTTCCTGAGACCAAACATGACTATATTTTAGGTGTCAAGTAAAATTATCTTAGACATGTCCTTGTTTGTGCATATCACAAAATTGGCATGCTTTTCCAGTTCAATAGGAAAGAAACAAGAGACTTGAATTGAAGGAATTTGAAACTATGACAGTAGTTTGAAACTATGACAGTAAAAGAAGAGATCTGAGCAGTGTTTTCCTGCACCATACTTAACTGTGGACCTTACAAAAATATTAGCTTTAAGCACAAAGGGCTAGTTCAGAGTGTTCAATAACTACATCCTGAATCCTTGCATGAGAGAAAACATGACTTTACTTTGATCCTTTATGGTAAAAAAGAAAACAAAAAAACAAAAACAAAAAAACCCAACAACAACAACAAAACCAAACCCAAACCAAAACAGACAAATACCCGCCAAAACCAACAAAAAAAAAAAACCCCACAAAAAAAAAAAAAAAAAAAAAAA
>VXBD01028160.1:35498-118303 GCA_013399975.1 Indicator maculatus | reverse complement strand
CAAAAAAAAAAAAAAAAAACCAAGAAGACTTTTACTTCACCCCATATCCTACAAATACATAGCAAATATCTTGACAGTGCAATGCTTGCAATGCTTGACAGTGGCTCAATGCAAGGTCTTGTTTCTCAACCCACCTCCAAGCAGGCAGTTACAGTTAGGAGATGCTTTTTTTTTTTCCACAGAGAAGTGATATTTTAATAAATATTAATCTAATAATCTCTGATCAATCTCTTTTAGTTTTGTACAACGTTCATTGTGGTTTTCTAGGGCAGCCTAAAAGGCATTTGTTTTCAGATTCCAGGGCTTCCTACCCTTTTGAAAGTATCCAGGTAGCAGGAATTTTGCATCAATTTCCTGCTAGATTTCCAATGTGAAGGATCAATGGAAGATGCAACAGACACGCTGGAGGAGAGGGAAGAGGCTTGACAGGCTGGACAGAGGAGGACAAGCCAACCTCATGAAGGTCAACAAGACCAAGTGCAAGGTCCTACATCTGGGTCGAGGCAATCCCAAGCACCAATATAGTCTGGGCAGTGACTGGCTGGAGAGCAGCCCTGAGGAGAGGGACTTGGGGGTGCTGGTGGATGAGAAGCTCAACATGAGCCACAAGTGTGCACTTGCAGCCCAGAAAACCAACCAGAGCCTGGGCTGCAGCAAGAGAAGTGTAGCCAGAAGGTTGAGAGAGGTGATTCTTCCCCTCTACTCTGCCTTGGATAGAAACTTTTCCATTATCTTTTTATTAAGTGAAAACTGAAGTGATATTACAGGAATGCATGAGTATATTTCTTCTGAAACACACTTTCTGAAAACACCATAGGCATTCAGGGCTGCAAAAGAGATTGGTGTTGATGATACTGAGGTAGGTGGTGGAGATGAAAAGAATTGCTTTAACTGAAATGTTTGGAATATATTTCTTTCAGGTTGATTTGTTGTTCTTAAAACTTGAACATATAAATCATAACCTTTAAATTCTAACACAAAATTGTGCAAATTCTTTGTTCCTATTAATTTTTCACCTATCAAGAGTGAAATTTTTTACTCAGCATCAGCAACGATTTCAAAACTCAGCGTTTTCCCATCTGAGTATCTGTGCACTATGGATGAGTTATGAACAGCTTGGATATGACTTTTAGCCAGACAAGATCTGAGGAGTAGGTATTAAAGAAACTGCTCCTCCAGGTGAGCATTTCTGTGGGCTGCTGCCCCTCTTAGACAAGCCAGTAGGTCTTGGTTCTTTCATTTTGGCCAGCTTTAAATGTGTAAATATGAATTCATCTGTTAAAAGCAGATACAAGATGGGTTAAAAGCAGATACAAGATGGGTTAAAAGCAAACATACCCTCTGTGCATACCCTAGAGGAGATCTCTGAGGACACCTCCCTGAGACATATAGACCAAGTTGCAGTCTAGCCCCTCGGAGTGCCTCAAAAATTTGTGAATGAAATCAGAAGACAAGGTTTTGGTTCTAATTTTTTCAGTCAGCCTCTTTCATGGCTTAAACTTTCTCCAATTTATTTTCCCTAGCTGTACAACAGAGATAGCAGCTGATGTACCACAGGCTGAATATAAATCTCATTCTTCTGAAGAACTTTTCAAGATACTGAGGTAGAGAACATCTTGTAAGTGCTAAACTTTATTATAATTACAGCATAATTATATGATCACCTTACTACAGCAGAATTTTCTTAATTGCCATATACCCCAGTAGAATCAGGAATGTGCCATCTGACCAATTACCCTGATTGTTTCAGATCCTGAGAAATATACCATTCTGAGTGATTTTTGTTAATTACTACAGAAACAGGCTTAGGTGATGGAACAAATATCTTTGTATGTGCCTGGTAGCACCATTTAAAGAATAAAAATTAAAAAAAAAAAAAAAAAGAGAGAGAGAAAAAATCAAGAACAAATCATGTCCAAAGTAAAAGACAGAAATGGTAACACATTTCAAAAACCTGGCTTGGAATGTGTTTTATTCAATAATCTTCTCAACAGAATGGAGATATCTGAAGGTAGGTATAAAGCTTCACATTTTTGCTCAGTAATGGACCTTCTTGGGAGAAGAGGAAACGGTTTCAAGCTGCACTAGGGGAGGTTCAGGCTGGATGCTAGGAAATATTTCTTCCCAGAGAGGGTTGTCAAACATTGGAATGGTCTGCCCAGGGTAGTGGTGGAGTCACCCTCCCTGAAGATGTTTAAGCAGAGTGTGGACCTGGGGCTTAGGGAGATGGTTTAGTGCTGACCCTTCAGGGCTGGGTCGAGGGTTGGACTGGATGACCTCTGAGGTCTCTTCCAACCAGATGTGTTTTGTGATTCTGACTCTGTGATTCTCCTTTCCACCACAGAATATGTTGTTACTAATTTATATTTCCCCTTTAGGAGTCACTCTGAATTCCTAGCCACGAGTTTGCACAATGTGTTGTGGTACCACCTCTCACAGACTAAAGGGAATAGCATCCTGAAAACTGTAAAAAGAACCAAACCCACACCCTCTTACCATGATGTATGTGGGAGAACCCTCATCCCTGGAGCTTTTTAAGGCCAGGCTGGATGGGGCTCTGAGCAGCCTGATCTAGTGTGAGGTGTCTCTGCCCATGGCAGGGAGGGTTGAAACTAGATAATCCTTGAGGTCCCTTCCAACCCTGAAAATTCTATGATTCTATGTCCATAAGCTCCACAATGTAGGTCTTTAAGCTGTCAACTTAAAAGGCTCTGATCTAGCATCCTGAGGTCAGCAAAAGGTGCAACAAAAGACTCAGGAGTCACATTGCCCATGTGATAAAGAGGAAGACACATATCCTGGCAGCTTCCTAAGCCAGCAGCTTCCTGAAAGTGGAAATAATTTCTGCAGACATTGTGATTCTTGTTGTTCAGAAGTTCAGACTAGACACTAGGAAAAGATGCTTCACTGAGAGGGTGGTCAGTCACTGGAACAGGCTCCTTAAGGAAGTGGTTGTGGCACCAAGTCTGTCAGAGTTCAAGGAAGGTCTGGAGGAAACTCTTAGTCATATGTTTAAGTTTTAGGTAGTTTTGTGAGGAGCAGGGAGCTGGACTCAATGATCCTCGTGGGTCTCTTTCAAATTTGAGATATTCTATGATTCTATAACAAAAAATTCTGTGGTTTCAGTCACACATAGGTGAGAAAACTCATCCCTCTCTTGGCATTAAAGATACATTAGTTTTGGATCTGTAGGCAAAAGGAGCTGCTTATGTGTTGGCAGCTTGTTTGAGAACAAGAATGTGGAATGTCTGCAAAGAAAATGTTCAGTTTCCCTTGATCAGATTTTTGCTGTGCTTACCAACCACAAAAAAAAAAAAAAAAAAAAAAAAAAAAAGCAAGCCCAGTACCAATCTATCTCTGTCAATTTAAGAATGGGGAAGATCAAATTTCATTCTAGTTACTTAAAACATTTCTGATGAATAGAGAAAAAAATATCCTTTCACTATCAAAGCAGGACAGGAAAATTATGAAGCTAAGCAAGTTTATAAAAGTCATCTGTTGCCAACAAGCTGCTACAAGCCACTTGTACACTAGTGTAAGCCAGTTTATTCCCTTTCTTTGTTTTCCCATCCTTTTTCTCCTAGCAAATCTAAATTTTAGCTGAATTTCTCTCTGTTTGCCTAAAGTATAGATTAAGGATTAAATAGTTCTTTCCAAAAAAAGCTGTATAAAATAATTGTTTTTGATTAGAGGGTGTCTGGTGAATTGGCTAGTTATATTTCTTTCCCTCTAAACATGAGCAAAAATATGCAACTAGTTGGTAAATTTTAAACTACTGTTTCATAGAGCTCATGAATTATTCATAGGTTTATGCAGCTGCTGAAGTACTGCAAAAGTTTAAATTTAGCATTCAGATGGTACATGTGGCAACTTGGCAATTTTTTTTTTTTTCCTTTTGGAATGTGGCTATAAATTTCAATTCATATGTAACTGATGTGCTAAAACGTGCTGAGAGCACAACAGATAGTTTAATCAACAAATTGTCCTTATGAATATTGTTGATGGTAAAAGTTCTATTCAATTTCATGTCACTTTCCTCAACCTAAAAATAGAATTTCAGTTCTTCTTCAGCTCTTGTCATTCAACATTCTGTTGTTCTTCATCACAAAACCTCTTAAAACACTGAGGGAGAATGGACATATCATGCAAATAGGAAATAGATTATGATAATATTTAGTACTTTCTATGAGTTTCATTTCCATTTTTACATATTTACCTTCACTGGCTGGGACTTGGCAAGGTTTTAGATCAGGCTCTAGGATAAATTAATATGTATAAAAATATGGAAAAGAGTTGCCCTAACTTGCATGACCATCTTTATTTACCAGGAGAGGTTCCAATGGTTGTTAATAAAGTTCCTTGATTAACAATGGTCAAAATATTATGAAGAGGTAGAACACTTAGTTTTGTAACCCTGTTAAAAGGGGTTGTTTTCAAGAAGAAGAACCAAATTATTGATAAGATATATACTATCCTGGGAAAACAGAATGGCAAACAGAAAATAAAGCAGAAAATAAAAGTAAGATTATGCTTCTTAGCTTATAGCCTAGGAAAGGTAGAAATCCATGCACAATCTTCACACATGCAGGTTGTTGGAGACAGAAAATATTACCTCCAGCAGAAATGTTATGCTGTCATTTGCAACATAATAAATACCTGGCAACCCTCAAAAATACAAATCTAAACATGAAGATGAATGTAGATCTCAGAAAAAAAAAAAAAAACACAGAAAGCTACTGACAAGCATCATTGCTATGCATTTTCTCACTGCTACTGTGTAAAGACACTGGGTAGGACACAGTAGGCTTTCTTTGCCCTTTTGGATGCCACCCTGAAGACATGCTCCTTCTTTCTGAAACCCTTTCTCCCAAATGCCCTCCCACAAACTTGCCCCTTTGTTCCCTTCTAACCACTGCTGTGGGAAGGAGCTTGCAATCTCCTTGCTGCACATGCCAGAGGCACATCCACCATCTTTATTTCATAGATTCATAGAATGGGAAGGGTGGGAAGGGACCTCAAAGATCATCTAGTTCCAAGCCCCCTGCCTTGGGCAGGGACACCTTCCACTAGACCAGGTCACTCAAGGCCTCATCCAACCAGACCTTGAACACCTCCAGGGAGGGGGCATTCATGACCCTCACTGCAAAGAATGTCTTCCTAATATCCAGTCTAAATCTTCCCTACTCAAGCTTAAAGCAGTTCCCTTCTGTCCTTTATTTTTCTTACCTCCTCTCTTGCTCAGCCTCTGACAGAGCACTAAAGTGTGTGACTGGCATCCTTCTCTAAGAATCAGAACTAGGGTTCAGCTATGTGCTTGGTATGTTGCTTTATGTCATAAGTAAATGTCCTATTAAAAGCCATTTTTGATGTTTTCATCACAACTGGAGAATAGCACATCTAATTTTTCTGAGTTATGATAGATAGGAGGAAGTAATTTGGTTCACAGACATTATAGTGAGGATTCACTCAAGAGGATAGCTAAAGACTGACAGTCTTCTAGGCATTGCTTCTCTTAGCAAATGCATCCATCTGAAGATCATGCAATCTAATCTTTCACAAGACTGTCTTCTTTTTCTTGTTACAGTTGACAAAGACATTGTCATAAGTTACATTGAATATTAAACAGAGAATGCTTTATTAACATTTGGTCTTCAGAAACATAAAGAAAAATAGAGAATCAAAGATGATGAGGAGTCACTTTCTTGGACTAATTTTGCTCCTCTGTAAGCAACTACATGGATAAGCCTATTTTACAAACAACTAATTTTATTCCAGCAACAGTGCTGCTGGAAATTTTGGCTTTTGCTTAGTGAAAGGCAAAAGACAAATGTTTGAAGCACTTAGGTTTTGCCTAGAGGTAGGCAAAAGACAAGTATTTGTAGATGATAAATATCCTTTAGAAAATCTGAACCTTAGTCTGCCCAGAACAAGGCAATCAGGGCCAAAAATGATTTTGAAATCTTAATAGCCACTGTCAAGTATTGTTACTCTCTAACAAGGCATAAAAAGAGAAATACATTGAACCCAATGTTGTCTACCATTTGTTCTTTAGAAGCAGATGTTTAGAGAATGGATTTTCTCCCTCTCCCTTAGTGAAAACAAACAAACAAACAAAAACAAGCAAGCAAACAAAAATACCTATTCAAGACAATGAAGAAATGCAACACAATAACTTGTTGGTTAAACGGACTTGTTGAGACTTCACACTTCACTAGGTTGAAGAGCAGTTCTACACAGGGAAGCACAGAGACTCCTCAAATGTGTGAGCAGATGGTGTGGTGTACACTTCAATGTAAGGGCTGCAATCTGCAGAACAAACTTAAGGTGTACTTGTTATGCTCAAAACCTTTTTTACTGACAGAAGTTGTTTAGTTTCGTTTCTAATCATCTTTTATGCAATGTGAAGAATTAATTGACTGTGCAATTGAAACTACATACAGAGAGAAAAAGTAAAAAGGAGGGGGAATAAAACACTCTTTCAGGGAAAGTCTCAGTGATAATATAGTTATAATTGTTATACAGAAATTTCTGAGACTTTCTCTGGGGTTATTGTCACCTTTCCACTGCTTATGCAGGTCCAACAGTCTGTGAATGGGGCACTGTAGGATGTCACCAGCACCCCATGTTCTTCCCTGAAAAGTATCACCTTGATGTTGATGGCTTCTTGCTCCTTATTTCAGAGTCAGTTGCACATGTTTCTAAAACAAGTTTTTATACTTTGTTGGGTGTTGTTGTTGTTGTTGTTTTGTTTTCCTCTGTTGGTGGCTATTTTTTGCTTACTTGGTCTGGAAGGTCCCTATTAGATCTGAATTTACTATATAGAAAACATCTTTCATATTTGTTATGTTCTTTGTTATACTTGTTTTATGTGGTTTTGAAGGCTGCATTTCTTTATCAATAGGTAATTGACCACTGATGAGTTGTTTATAGCCTTGGGACTTGTAGTATGACTCTGTTGCCATCCTATCCCTACACTCTATGCTGTATGCTGTTTCCCCTCTTTTAAGGACTACCATTCTTCTATTCTATTACACTACATGATGGTAGAGTAATAAATAGTACATTCTACACAGCTAAGTACTTACTAGTACTACCTGTATAAAAATCATGGTTACCCAAAGCTCAGCAAAAGGAAAACAAATTAGGAAATAGCCACCTGGTCGTTAAAAGATTGCTTTTACAGCTAAACAGTGCAAAACGTAGCTCAGAGCAGACCAAGAGAAGTCCTGACAAAAGCTGAAAAGTCCTGAGGCTTTGCAGAGCAGCTACAAAGCCTGGAAACTATGATTAGAAAGGTCAGCACTGTATTTATTTGCTTCACTTTTGGATTCTTTCATATGAATTCAGAATAGTCTTGCCTAGAGCATGTGACTGATTTTTGTTGATTAATATAAATACCTATTAACTTGACTTGGCAATGCAGTGGAATAATGCCCACCAAGTATTTACTGAAGGTTTACAATTTATGATGTGCCACTGAAGAAAGATAGATAACTGAATGGCTCATCTACAGTATAAACTGAATAATCATAACTGGATATTTTTGCAGCAGCAAATGGTTTTGACTAAAGGCCAAGCTTTGCCCTTAGTTACAAACACACAGCTGCTACTGATGCTAGTTGTAGTTATGGGTGTGTGTATCTGAGGGAAAGATCTGTTTCTGAATAGGGATTGAAGTCATAGTATTTGCTTTCAAGAAATAATAGCATTTTAGAACATCAGGTATTTCCTGTGTAACAAAAGGGGTTGCTTGGTAGAGCTAAAAATCAGTTGGAATAGATTCTATCACCTTTGTGGAATAGTACCTACCTACCTATCTGATAAATAAGCTTTCTGATTCAGTAGAATTACATCCTGTGGAAGAATTATTCAATATGAATAACAGAAAGAAGAAAAAAAAATTAAAAAGGCAAACACAAACAAAAAAACCCAAACAATTTAGCAACTACAAATGCTTCCCAAAGTTTAAGATGTATTATTATGCAGGAAAAAGCAGAACAATATAAAAGAAGTCATTTTTGAAAGTCATTTTAAACACTCTGTAAATGCAGGTTCAATCATTTTAGATTCAGGTAAAGCTCTCAGGAATTTGAAGCATTCCAAATTTTAAACAAATCCACTTTTCCACTCACATTACAGAAATTTCCCAGTATATATTTGAGCTATACATCGACAAATCAGGCATTAGGAACTCATATGACTCAATGCCACTACTTAGATCTTTCAACTAAAACCACATGATCTTGTCCTTACTTGCATTGCTGGGATACAAATATTACATCAAAATATTTGGCTTTTTTATAAAAGTAGTTTTGGTTTGTTTGTTTTCTGTGTAAAAGTGAACAAGCAGTTCTGGAGAGCAGAGCTCATTCACGTTATAGCAATTTCAAGTCACATTCAATTTTTAAAAATGAAATGATGCATTTAACATTCTTCCTATTGATCATGTGCTGCCATATACAGGAAACAAATACTAACATTTTTCCTCTCCTGTGAAGTTTTCTGCTTGCTACCAGGGACAGAAAACCACGATTTCTCTACCTTTCTATTAATCTCTTCTGCGTTTCTGTTTAATGCTTGCCAAAAGACTGAACTTTTCAGATTGCACCTGAAAAGTTCATCCACTCATGCAATTTGATTAAACACAACCATGTTATAACACTCAGCCTGTATCTCTGTTTTCTCATAACTCACAGAATCACAGAATCAGCCAGGTTGGAAAAGACCTCAGAGATCATCAAGTCTAACCTGTTGAGTCCAACTCAACTCACAGTGTAGCAAAACAAGAATGCTGTGTAATAAAAGCAGTTTAACACAAAGAAATAAAATACTAATTTTTCTTCAAACACATACAACATCTTAAACTCCATGGATCCACAATTATTTCAATCCAAGCATTATGAGAAATGTGGTCACTATTTTGCTGAGCATACACCTTTATGCAAAACAAAAATTGATTTCACACTACTGAGTGTGAAGTTGCCCATAGATGCACTTTATAATTCAAATGTTCTCAGGTATGCATGCTTTATTACTCTCTAAAATATATCTGCTCTGCTCTTACATGATGTACTTTTGCATGGGCCCTTGAATTTACTGGAAGGCTTTCTATAGAATTGAGAGGGTAAATGTGGAGAGGTAGAGGGGAAGTTTCAGTGATGTTCTACCTGTCTGCACAGCTGCACATATTCTCCTTGTGCTTCTTCTATGTATACTGTAACAAATACATATATGTAAGAATTTGCTGTACTCAGGAAAAAAAAATATCTGTTTCACCATGAGAACAGTTAGACATTGGAATAGTTTCCCAGGATAACCAGAGAATTCCCCTACCTTGGACAGTTTGAAGACTTAGCTTGACAGGGTGCTGGGCCATCTATTTAAACTGTGCTACCACCTAGGGAAGTTGGGCCAGAAGATCCTTGGGGTCCCTTCCAACCTGGCATCCTGACTGATTCTATGATTCTGTGATTCAATGATTCTGTGATTTTTAGTTTGTGTTCTAAGCAGGTCATGAAAATGAGAAAGACCTTTCTTTATTCTCAGCACAGACACCTTTACTGTTGCCACATGTACAGGGGCAGGCTGATGACCGCTCCCTTCATTTCCTGAGGGTTATGAGCAAAAAGAGCTCAGAAGAACAAGCTCAGAAATATCTTGCAATCCCAAGATATTTCTATCTCTTGTTTTGATGAGTAGGGATTTATTTTAACAGCAGTGTCAAACTGGTAGAAATGAAAGAGCACTTTGGGGCTAATACCAGTGAAGGTAAAAGAAGCAATAGGGCATCAGTTGCAGCAGTGAGCTGTTGTAACAGTTGTCTGTGGAGTTAAGGTCTTAGTCAGCAATATGCCTTGGTGGCCATGAAACTTGATGGAAATAATAAAAGCTTGTCAAGCTGACTGACACAGCTCATTCCACAGGTACAGCTTTTATGTCCTCTTGGGCCTCCAATATTCAAGGTGCTGAGATTTGAATGACATGGGTGTGCAGGCACTCATGTTAGCATCACCCTTTGGCAACATTTTTAATGCTGGAATTAATGAAGAAAGGGAAGGAGATGTGAGGTTAGGTCAAATGGCTGATTTGTCTGTAGTGAACACTGAAAATCTGTCCTTTGATCTCCAGGATGTGCTGACCATGGAGGAGTAATAAGCTTGGTGTGCAGGCTGGCATTAGATACGCAGACAGGGATCAAACTGACGACGACTTTGAAAGGAAAAAAGTGTTTGAAGGATTGTCACTGTGAAAGGCAGGGAAGCTAAAAATACACTGAACCTTGCTGAATTGTTCCACAGCACTAAATTTCAGACACAGTGCATGGCTACAGACAGGGGAGTTCATCACATACCTAGCTATGATTTGGTTTCTCTCTTTTTTTCCGCTGTGCTTTCAGACATTCTTCTACACATGCACGACTGGAATACTTTGCAACTTGCCAACTGACAATCCCAAAGAGAAAAGTTCATATTTTATGAAGTCCCTCAACTGAAGTTTCTATCAGCCAAAGATGCTTTACTGTTTCAAGGCATTAAATCCATAAAGTAACAGAGTTTAATTCTGGGTATTTGGATATTTGATTTCTACTTACTGCTTTAGCCATCCAGCTTTAATTGTATTTTTATTTTGAAGAAAGCAAAAGAAAAGCTCCAATCCTAGCACCAACGTTTAAAGCACATGAATTTGTGTCGCAACCTCAAAATTTGGGAGCTGCACAGCTCTCTACTAGTATGGTACTTTACAAACAATTTGTTCTGAGCTTTATTATACTGTGCCAAAAACATAAGGAAAGGAAAAAAGAGGAAAGAATATTACTCCTCTGTGGCCTACTTCATCAGGCTGCTGGGGAAGTTTGCTGGGAGAACTTTAAAGATATGCAATGATAGAGAAAACTTATTATTTTAACTGAACACAGAAATGGGATTTTAAAAAACAGACGGGAATTTTACCACACAGAACAAAGTCAGTGAGCTGATTCTGAAATTCTCCTTAATATTAATTTGTCCCCTTACTCTGCAGTAGATCTCAATAAGAATAGAATAAATGTAGATGTTATAATGTAAGCTATTATTATTGTAATCTCTCACACATATAAAAAGAAATTCATGTGGTTCTAAGACAATCTGAATTATTTTTGTTTAGAAAAGTGAACAGAGATGTATTAACTTGAAGGTCTTCTGTCAGAAGTTGCTTATTTCTGTGATCCTGAGGGTATAAAACTACCCAAACCAGCAAAACCAGGCAGGACAAAACATTCATAGTAGGTGCTTGCATGTGTTTATTTTTGTTTGATTGTTTTCTGTTTGTTTTTATTTTTTTAATGTATGTGGGCTTCTTGTTTTGTTTTTGTATACTATTAAGAGTTAAGGATGCAAACAGATTTTTTTTTTTTAGTAAAATTAGAAGAATTGATGCCATAGAGGATAATCAGACTAACACCCCAGTTGGAAGTGAGCCATTTAGAGATGTCAACAAATACATTTACCTTGTTAGGGAAATTGCCTTGAACAACTCTGATCTTGAGACAGAGAGCAACCTCTCTGGATTAAGTTGTTTTTAAGGATCCAGGAGTTATCTCCACTCCAGAAGTTCTAAATGAAGAGTGAGTAAAGACATACTGGACAAGCCTCTTTGGTAGTAGTACAACTTCAAAAGATACATACTACAGGATAAACAAGAGCTGCTGGGTTTGGAAATAAACATTTGGTATTAAAGTGCTCTAAGCAGAAGAAATAAAAGTACATAGCGCCTTTTTTTTTCCTGTGCATTTGAGTTAAAGAAGAGACCTGAACATTCAGGAGAAGTTCCTGCTTCTGAAGGAGCAACATAAAAATACCTACAGTTCAGCATAGCTCAAATCAGTCGAGGATGGAAACAATAAATACACCTGGCAGAGAATTTTGAGACGGTTTATCTGAGGAATTCTAATAAAAATAATGAATTAGGGCAGCTTTCTAAATGCAATTGTCTTGATGAGAAAAAAAAAAAAGAAAAAATGCCTATAAATGTGTTGCACTTTGGAAAACAATAATGAAATAAAAATAGTAGAAAGGAATAGAGAGCAAAACAAAGAGGGGCAAAAAGAAGTAATATTACAGCCTTGCTTTAGCAACAGCCTGAAGTTTATCTCCTTTCATCCTCTGCATTCAGTCCATGTGTTTTTGCAACAACCAGATGATAAACTGCATTTTGGTTTGTTTTGTTCTCTCCCAGTAGCCTTCCCAATTCATTAGTCACAGTAAGAAAACACCAGTCCTCCAGAGAATGACAGGAGCCATTGAAATGATTCCATTAAGCAATTCTTGAAAAATGAATTTTTTTTATATATATATACATATATATATAAAGAGAGAGAGAGATATAGATAGATAGATAGATAGATAGATAGATAGATAGATAGATAGATAGATAGATAGATATAATTTTTTTTTTAAACTCTGCATATCAAACAAAGAACTCTGAAAATGTTGGTTTTGGTTTTTTTCAGGTTTGGTTTTTTTGGGGGTTTTGTTAATTTGTTTTGTTTGGGGTTTTTTAGGGGGTGTTTTGGGTTTTTTTTTGGGATGGGTTTTTTGTTGTTTGTTTTGTGGGTTCTTTTGGTTGGTTGGTTTGTTGGTTGGGGATTTTTTGGTTTGGTTTCTGTTTGGTTGGGCTTTTTGCTTGTGTTGTTTTGTTTGTTTGATTGATTATTTTGATATGGTTTTGTATTTTATTTTATTGTATTTTTGTTAAAGGAAAAAATCAGTTCAAATGCATTACTTTATAATCTTTCCATAATTCAGGCTTTCAGAACAAACCAAAATTTGACAGCTGCTATTGAAAGTAGTCATTATTCTATTCCAAACTTGAAGAGATAGGTTACCATTAAGTTCAGGAAACTTATAATACATTAACTGTATTAAATAAGACTATTTTTTTCCCTAATTAGCTCATGTAAGTACTTTCCATCCTTTAAGCAAACTACTATGGAATACAATTTCAAATGAGATAAGTAGAATCTGTTTTCAAGGTATGGAGTGAACACAAAGTGTTCAATGGTTATTGCACTTTTGCTTTCTTTATCCTCATTAAGCAAAACCCAGATGATCTTTTTGCACCAAAAAAACAGTGTATATGCCTCTGTCCTTTGATGATTTGTGTCAACAGATATAGATACAAATATAAATATAGATATATAGATATATATAGATATAGATGATATAGATGACATAGAGATGATGTAGATCATATAGATGACAGAGACAGAGATACATAGAGACAGAGACAGAGATATATAGATATAGATGATATAGATGGATATAGATATAGATGATATAGAAGAGAGATGATAGAGATATAGAGAGATAGAGATAGAGATAGAGATAGAGATAGAGATAGAGATAGAGATAGAGATAGAGATAGAGATAGAGATAGAGATAGAGATATAGAGATAGAGATAGAGATATAGATGATATAGAGATAGATATAGAGATATAGATGATATAGAGATAGATATAGAGATAGAGATATAGGTAGATGATATAGATAGATATAGAGATAGAGATATAGGTAGATGATATAGATATAGATAGATATGTCTGTATATATAGGCTGTATGAACAAACCTGAAGCAAAATGCAAGATCTCAAATAATGGAACAGAAAAATTAAATGTGGCTGGAGTGTGTTCATTTGGCTAATTTCATGTGTTCTTAGAAGCATCTCTTGAAAAATAATAAGACTATATACTAAGTTCTGTTCCGTGTACAAAAAGGCAGAATTTGATACATGGGTTAAAAAAAAAACAAAACAAAACAAAACAAAACAATAGCTTTCTCTACAAAAGTTTTACATGAAAAAATAATGGATGTGGAGTTCTGTGAATTTTTTAAACATCCCATATTTTAAGGCTGACAACATTCCTCTGACACAGTGAAGAAAGAGCACCTGAAAACACTGAGTTACTAAATGTTTTTAATAGTCTTGCCAGCTAATCATTACAATGATGACAATATTAATACTCAATCAGGCTGACTTTCTCCCTTGGAAAGAATAGACCAAGTGGTAAGTTGTATCTAAACCACCTTAACAATGAACAAACCTAATCCAGGTCTTTACAGAATTTAAGAACAATAGTCTCAGAGGACCTAGAGCACAAAAAAACCTTATCAATGTTTAACAGACTTCAGTACAATGCTGAACACAGGATTAGAGACAAACAGGAACACACATCACAAGTTCCTTAGGGTTTCTGGCCACCAGCAGCTAAATTTGTTTGTAATCAGGGTATATGGAACAAAATAGAAACACAAAACATGTTGATTTTCTGCATTTCTCCTTCTGTTTTTTCATTAACCCAAAAATTCTTTTTTTATTATTATTCCTACAAATTATTTCATTCTTCAGTCGTTTTTTTTTTTCCCCCATGCATTTCAGCAATATGGGTGCCAGGCAAGAGCAGATAATGGCAAAACAGATGTTGCTTTAGAAATACAAATCTAGCTTTAAGATTCATCATTTCCCATGCTTGATTTCAATGTAGCATTTATTAAAGGCTCTCTTGAACAAAGATATTTTTAATACAGTTGTACACCAGAATGCAAGAGATGATTTCTTTGACAGCTAAGAATATACTTTCAAAAGATACAGGGCTCTTGAAAATACTAATAAAGCTGAATGAAGCTATTTGCTCACAGATATAAAAAAAGATTGTGAAGTAATTTTTGGTTTATTTGCAACACATCCTAAATCCTCTATGTCTGTCTCTATCTGTGCCAAAACTAGGTTCTTGTTTTGCATTTGAGATTGAAACACAAAGGTTTCTTTCACACAATATAACCAGGCTGTGTAGATTTTTCTAAATGCAGAAAAACATGCTTGGTATTTTGACACTCACGAAAGGATGCACTCCCAAAGCTGAAAGAGTCAAAAGAGTAAAAAGGTTGCAAATGCAGTAGAATTATTTCAAATTAAATGTTATCTGGAGGACAGTAAGATAATAAAATCAATTTTTGAACAGATAAAAGTGAATCCCAGGAAATTTGCTTAATTCTCCTAATATACATATTTTTTTTCTCTGTAGGCTTTATACATTTTCTACCTTTGGCAAAAGGCAAAAGTGCTGCCATTGCCTTAAGAAGCATTTCTGCAGTGTTCCAAACTTGACCCTAAGGAGAGAACACTACAGATCATATTACTCAATCCTAACTCCTAACTCTTTAGGCTAGTTTTGGGAAACTTCATTGACTTGTGAGGTTTTGGTATAATTAGTTGAATCTCCAAGCTTCAGATCAATAGTCTGAACAGCCTTGCCTTTGAGATCTGTTAAATCACTGTCTCAAAATGTCATTGAAAAAATGTGAAGTTCTTGGTGAATAATTTATCCAAAGTAACTTCAGCAAGTCATTATAGAGTAAGTCTTATTGATCTTGACAGCATTGCATGAGACATATTATGACTTGGCTGAACTGTTTTAAAAGACATTTCAGAAGCATGAAGGCTTCTTCTTCCCACGCTTCTTCCCTGTTTGAGAATGACACAATGCTTGCCATGCTCTGTCTTAGCTTCAATTTTTGATGGTAAAATTTTCCCATGTTCCATTTTGCATATTTTTAAGAGAGAAAGTCTGTGTTACATGCAAAGTGAAAAGTTTATTCACCTAATACAATGAACTCTCTTCAAGAGAAGAAACTTGGGAAATACATCATCAGCGTTTACCCTTTTATCTCTTCAAAGTTATAGTGAAGGATTACAATTATCAAATTGAAAACCTGTTTAGAAAAAAAAAAACAACAGAACAAAACAAAACAAAAAAAAAACCCCAAAAATCTCACAAAACAGAGACTTAAGGTTTCACTTGACATCCCTCTTTTTCAATCTTTTCTTGGATCATTCCTTTCTACTTCTTGCCTGCTTACAAAGCCAACCCGTTGGATATAATTTAATTTTAAACTGAGGATTTAATGATCTTAATTAGACTTAGACTAAGCATTTTTGGCTATTATATTCAGGTGGAGGGCAGAGGAAAAGGCAAGAATATTCTCTGCTGACAAAAAAAGAATTTTTCAAACTAGCTTAACCCTGTATAGATTTTTTTTCTAATTTATTTTTGATGTCTGTGTGTTCATCATTAAGCACTTAAATAATCATATAACCTCACTCTTAAGAGTCAAAATTCAAGTTGGCAGCCAACTGCTACTATCTTGTTCATAATAAATGATTTATATGTGATTGAATATATTGCCCTGAAGAATAAGTCTAAGAGGAATTTTCTCCTGTGGGTACATTATACAGGAATATACACTACAAGGTTTTCTCTTTCTTCAAAAGAATCACCTCTGGTTCCTGCTCCAGTTCTTCACTCAAGTCTTATTTTCCTTACACCTCCTTAGAAGTGAAGGTATTACAGATTTTTTTTTGATAGGTGGAATAATTCATAAGAAGATTAAGTGGATGTCAAAAGATCATCTGATACAATCTTCCCTCAAGGCAGAGCTAATTTTGAGGCATAAAAGGTTGCCTTTAGCTTGTCCAGTTGAGGCTGAAGTCCAAGAATGCAGATTTCATAAAGCTTCTGGGACAACAGAGAGACAATTGAGTACATTACTACAGTAGCAATTAGTCAAATAGTCCACACCATGCCTAGTGGGAGTGCTTAGACAACAGTTTGAACCCAGAAAATGATCACTGAACTTTCAAAGATCTGAAATTATGGCCTGTGTTCCAAGAACTGTACTTAAACTCTTCTTCATATTCCTCAGTCCCTCAAGCCTGTTGCTGACATTCCATTCCAGAGTGTTTCTCACTGAAACAATAGGATCAGCTTCATACACTTTATACTGGTTTTAAGTATAAAACCATTAGAATGCCTTGAATGTTTGCAGGGATAGGGCTTCTACCATGCTTCTGGGTAATCTGTTCTAGTGTCTTACCGAAATCACTGTACAAACAAAACAAAACAAAACAAAATAAACAACAAAGAAAATAGTCTAAATCTACCCTCTTTTAGTTTGAAATCATTAGCCCTCATCCTATTGCAGCAGGCTATGATTAAAATAAAAATTTGTCCCTATCTTTCTTATAGGCCCCCTTTAATTAGTCAAGAGTTATAATAAGGTCTCAGTGGAGACTTGACTTCTCCAAGCTGAACAATCCCAGCTCTCTCAGCTTTTCTTCATAGGGACATGATTTTGCACCAGTCTGCTAACGAAGCAGGTAGGTGACAAAAATGAGGCTGACTTTTACTGACTGCTAAAGGTGTGAGATCTCAGTGTCTCTTCTTTTAGATGGCAAAAGAGCTTAAACACTGATTGTCCATATGCTGACTTAAGTATGCTTACAGATACATAATTACCAAGTATATGTGAAGCACTACAGTGGCAGTTTCCTAACATGATTTGCCACCTTAGGGTGTTGGATTCTTGTGGCTGTAAGTCAGAAATCAAGTAAACCAGCAATACTCTGCATATTTGGATAATACATGCAAACGGAGCAACAGTTTCTGTAAAAAAAAAATAAAAGGGAAAAAAAAAAAAAGAAAAACAAACCAAAACAAGCCAAACCCTTATTGACATGACAAGGAGCAGGGCTTAGAATCATAGAATCGTGGAATCAGTCAGGGTTGGAAGGGACCACAAGGATCATCCAGTTCCAACCCCGCTGCCATAGGCAGGGACACCTCACACTACATCAGGCTGGCCAGAGCCTCATCCAGCCTGGCTGCAAACACCTCCAGGGACGGGGCCTCAACCTTCTCCCTGGACAACCCATTCCAGGCTCTCACCACGCTCATGGGGAAGAACTTCTTCCTTACATCCAGCCTGAATCTCCCCACTCCCAGCTTTGTTCCATTCCCCCTCATCCTGTCACTACCTGAAGCTTGGTACTAAAAACTTTCTGTTGCTGTATTAGCAGTATTTACAGATATACTTCACCCTTCCTTCTCTTTCTGTTGTTCCTCTCCTCATTATTACCTTATTGTCCAGGACATTGCCATCTTTGACACAGAAATCTGCTGATGTTTGATTTCCAAGTGTGCTATGTAAACAAGAGTAAGAGAAGTCACTCCAGAAGATAGGTGAATTTTAATCTCATGCAAGAGCTCTAACAGGTAGCATAAAGAAGTCTCACTACTGAAAAATCATTGAACTTCATCCCCTAGGTATGTATGTTTGCTTTCTACATGACAGAAGAGCTGATAAGAAAAAGGATTGTAGGAAAAGGCATCCTGGTACAAATAAGCCTCACAAATACAGAATCACCCAACACAGCAATACAGGAAAGGTCAAACAGTTTTACTGCACTTGGAAAGACACAGGAGAATAGTATTAATGGCCATTTATAAATGGTGGGAAAGGAGAACTGATCCAATAAGTGCTAAATGTTCCCTCCTTCCTGGGTCCTCGGGGAACCCTCCACTTCATCAGAAAACCTACAGCACTTTCCCAAACTGAGCAAAGCAAACATAAAAGCCTTGTGAGCTAAAATTAGGGTGATCACTAAGCTCTGAAAAGGAAGACTAACATGAACTATAATAACCTATCTCTATCACTTGACAACAATGTGCCTTTTAGAGGACCATCTAGTGAAAAATTATTTGACTGTTGCATGCAGCTGAGTTAAAGGGGATCAAGGTCAAATAATTAAGCAAGAAAAGAAGAGACAAAATCCTAAAATGAATCAATGCAGTCCAGAAACAGGGAAATAGAAAGGAATCCTACACAAAATGAATTGTGAAAAAATATTCATTGCTCTCAATTGCTCCAGTTATGCCAACAATTCTCATTTTGTAAGAGCCTAACATTTTCCCCCCATTTATTCTTTAAAAATCAAAACAAAACAAAAGAAAAGAACATCTCAGCAAAGTATACTGATGCCAAGACCATTCAACATTTTCATTAACAGACCAGAGAAATGGTCACATTTCACAAAGCTCAACAAAGTGCCAAGTCCTGACCCTAGGGAAGGTCAAGCTCAGGTCCTAGTACATTCCCCATGTACTAGGAAGAGAAGACTGAGAGGGGATTTAATAAATGTCTATAAATATCTGAGTGCTGGGGGTCAGGAAGGGACAGCGACTTTTCACTTGCACCCTGTGATAGGACAAGGGGCAATGGATGTAAACTACAGCACAGGAAGTTGCACCTCAACATGAGGAAGAACTTCTTTATTCTAAGGGTCACAGAGCACTGGAAGAGGCTCCCCAGAGTGGTTGTGGAGTCTCCTTCTCTGGAGACTTTCAAGACCTGTCTGGATGTGTTCCTGTGTGACCTGCACTAGATTATGTGGTCCCACTCTGGCAAAGATCTCCAGAGTTCCCTTCCAACTCCTAACATCCTGTGATCCTGTGATATGTAAAGCACTTTGGCAGGGAAGACTCTGGGTGTCCTGGTGGACAATAAGCTGGATGCCAGCCTACAGCATGCCTTTCTGGCAAAGAAGGTCAAATACATCCCAGGCTGCATTAGGAAGAGTGTTGACAGCAGGACAGGTGATCCTTCTCTGCTCTGCACTGGCAAGACACATCTGGAGTGCTGGGTCCAGTGTTGGCCTAGGTGTTCACACCTCTCTCATATTAGGGCTATGAGGAAAACATGAACATAGTGAATCCATTGAAGGGGATTCAGGGACTGGAGCACCTAATGTAATCTGTCAGATGGGAATGCTTAGTCTGGAGAAGAGCAGGCTCAGACGGATCACAAATACCTGATGGGGAGAGTAAAGAGGACAGTGTCAGACTCTTCTCAGTGGCACCCTGACAGGACAAGAAGCAATGGGCACAAACTGAAATGAAGTTGTGGAATCTTCATCCTTAGAGATATTCAAAACCCAGCTGGACATGGCCCCTACCAAGCTGCTTTCGCCTCGGCTGCTCTGTGATGCTGCCATTCTGTGTTTTAATGACCAAGGTACACAACTCAATCTTCTTTTGCAGAGGATTAATTGTATCTCTAGATCGTAATTTCTCCTTCAGTGCTTCCCTCTCATTAAACTTGTCAGTATGACAGATGTTTTTATATTGCTGATATCCAATTTCTGCCTCCCTATACTCCCACAGTACTGTGTTGAAGTCTGCACAACCAGTTCTGGTGAACAGTGGCAACTGTACAGCCACTAGACTCTTCCTGCATTCTGTCAGAAAAAAAAGAGAATAAAATTCTGATGACTTATTATCTTTACATAAAAAAAAAAAATCTCTTCAACCCTCTTTTCTTTGTGCTTTGTGTTCCAATATTTTCATACTACATCCACACTTATCACTGGCAATGTAGGTGCACATAGTAGGTGGAATGCTCTGATACAAATGGAGACTTATTTAGGCAAGATTCTGATCTTCCTCAACAGATTTAGTTGCCCAGGGAATATAAGCAAAAAAAAGAGCTATTGTCACTCTACTAATAAACAAAGACTTTGGGAGAAGATTTATATTTTTAGATTTTTTTTTAATACCTAAACAATTAGAAATAGTTTCCATCAGATTCAGAGCTAGAGCTAAGAGATAAATATATAGAGAGATAGATAGATATATATACCCATATATAGATAAATATTTATGTATAAAATATATTGAAGTTATGGCAAACTCCTAGAAGTGAAATTGGGAATTTGAGAACCAGAGCAGGTGGAAGAGTTGAAGATCTTTAATGTAACACCACATTCTGGATTTTTTTTTTTAAAATTATCTGAGTGCAGTATGATTAATAAGTACTTTACTCAAGATTCCAGACTAGGTTGTTTTGTGTCTATCTAAGATGCCAGTCTTGAGACCAGGGTGATTATTCCCAGAGGAACAGAGCTTGTCTTGATCTGACTAATTACTTGATGGTGACTTGCACAAGGGGAAGGTAGGTTGCTCATGTTGACATGGTCCAAGTCCTAGATCAGTCTGAATTATCTTGTGCATGCACATGTTAAAACAAAATCCACTTGTCCAACATTTGGAAACAGCTGCTGCACATGAGCAGGTGAGGATTGGATGTCTATCTTCTGCAACAACTCAGAAAGGAAAAGGACAATCTAGCCACTGTGTATGAGGCAAACATACAGACAGGTTGTGAGAAATCCAGGTTAGTCAGGACATGATGATTCCAACTAGTATAAAGCTGTTTGTAAGTTTACCTGGTTGAAGAACTGCTCACAGCTTGTCAGAACTTCAGAGCTCTGTAACAGAATTGAAATGAATATGTAGCAGCTTTCATTACACAGAAGCAAAAAATAATTGACATCGACCACCTGCTGAGAGAACATCAGCACTAATGTAATGAACTTCAGTTTGCAGGAGACAAAAAATGCTTTGTCACAGTGATGAACAGATACTGCTATACACTTGACTTCTGAAAGGGGCATGTAAGTGGGTAGAAAGGGAATCATGCTCTATGGTAGTTTTAAAGAGCTAGCCTCTCCAGCAGCTAGGGTCTGTCTGCTTCCTTCTGTGTCTGAATATGCTACTAAGAACATCAACAAATGTATATTTTAAATATGCTATGCACATACACATAAGTGTGTACACATCCCCAAAGATATGTCTGCGCTTATATGCATGTGCATACACACACACAGGGATTTGCTTATTCATATGTGAGCTCATATAGCCACGGTATATATTCATCCAAGAGGACAAGGGGGAAAGCACAACGAATGATCATGAAGAACTATCACAAAGAGCTCACAGTTCCTATAAAATTCCTGAAAAAAGTGTTAAAATATACATGGAAATGTAGGAATCCTCAACACAGATCAATACAATTATGGGAAGCTTTGCAGGGTGTCCAAGGGCATAAGAAGCTCCAGTAATAAACATAAAAGGGGAAAAAAAACCCCACAAAATCAATGTTTGAAAATTTGGTGTTCCCTGATAAAGGAAAGAAGACTCACCATGCAAATGCAAAGCTAACAGACCTGCAAATCAGTCTGTGGAAGATACTGAGAGAAATTGCTCCAGAGCATAAAGGGTCACTAAACTGTTCTGAAGTCAGTCATTACCTAAAACAAAGGTAATCAGAAGAGAGGAAGTATTTCAGTATGTAGCTACACAGGTCTAAGGGGTGAATTCCTTAAATACATCACAGGAGCACCCCCTTTAAAACAAAGGAGGGTTTGACCCACTAATGCTGAAAATGTCTGACCAGGAATGGAATCTAAAGAATTATACTTGCTAGAAAGTCAGAGATTCTAGAACGCAGTGAATTACACTCAGGGTATCTTTAACAGCATACTGCCATGACAAAGCATCCCTGCCTCTGACTGTGGGCTCCTAACACAAAAGTTTCTAAGAGCCACCAGCATTCTCACAAGCACTTCTAAAAAAGGGATTATACTATAAATTAATAAATCAAGTTTTTAAAATGAGTGAAAATAAATGAAATAAATCCTTCCTTAAGATGTGAATGTGTAATTCACATCTGCTCAATGGAAAATAGTAAACCGTTTCCTGATGGCTTAAATTCCAAACTAGGGTCTTCTCAGAGAACTCACTCAGACAAATTTTAAGGGATTTATTGAAGGAGTGTCTTGATACATGGCTTACAGATAGATGAAATGACATAATGGTCTTTTCTGGACTTAACTCTACAAGACCATAAAAATTAGAAAAGAACTTAAGAAGTCAATAGAGGAGTCAAGATAATTTCAAACACTTGGAATCTTATTCATGGCACAGCCCCAAATACATGCAAGTTATCAATATCTGTTTGACATTTCTGGTGGATCAACACCTCCCTTTTGAAGCAGGTTCTAATAAAGGCCAGTTGAGGATTTTGAGTGAGAAAACCATGCTGGATTAAGAGGATCACTGGCCTCAGATCTTTAATCAGATTATCACTGTGATTAGTGGCTTTAGTGAATCTATCACATCACCTTTAGCGGTTGCTAAGCAGTTTACTGAACACAGCACAGAGATGGGGTGAGAAATTGAACTGCCTAAGATTTTATTTGCTTGTTGGAAATATTTAGGTAGACAAAAAACAGTTATTATTTCCAGTTATTGGATGGGCACAGCTCAATTACAGTGACAGTCATCTGCAATTCCATTCTGTTGTGATTTTCTCCATTCCACACAGAGAGGGAAAAATATTTATAAAAATAATGGGAAAGCTTTTGCTCGTAGAAAGTTGTGTGAAGAAACAATAACCTTGACTTTCAGCAAAAAGTATTAATAAATCTTTGCAAAGCTTGCCTCAAGGGTATGAAATCCAGTATTATATATACTGAATTTTGTATCATTTTATATATATATATAAAACTGTATGGTATAAAATGATTAGAAGTACAGCTAATAGGTTTTTGGTTAGTAGGTCAAGAGAGGTTCTCTTTCTCCTTTACTCTCCCCTGGTGAGACCACATCTGGAATATTGTGCCCATTTCTGGGCCCTTCAGTTCAAGAAGGACAGGGAACTGCTTCAAAGAGTCCAGCACAGAGCCACAAAGATGATTTAAAAGAGTGGAAGAGCTCCTTTATGAGGCAAGGCTGAAGGAGATGGGTTTTTTTAGCCAGAAGGGGAGAACAAAGGGTGACCTCATTCACATGTATAAAGATGTGAAGGGCAAGTGGCAGGAGAACAGACCGAGGCTCTTCTCAGTGATGTTGAAGGACATGACAAGGGGCAATGGGTGCAAGCTGGAACACAGAAGGTTCCACGTGAACATAAGAAATTACTTTTTCACTCTGAGGGTGACAAAACAATGGAACAGGCTGCTCAGAGAGAGGTTGTGGAGTCTCCTTCTCTGGAGACTTTCAAAACCCACCTGGACACACTCCCGTGTGACCTATTCTGGGTGATCCTGCCCTGGCAGAGGCGTTGGACTGGATGATCTTTCGAGGTCCCTTATAAACCCTTTATATGCTGTGATTCTGTGATTTTGTTACTCTTATGTGTTTTCAGCTGTAGTATAGACTGGAAATCCTGTAGATATACTGAGTCTGTCTCATAGGAACTGCAGTGCTGGAGCAGACCTGTGACTAGCCCAGCACTCTGCCTTTACCTCTGGCCAGGGCCACATACATCAGAGGAAGACGCAGTGTATCCATGGTGGAAAACATTGGAGTAATCTGCTGCCTTAAAACATATCTTTGTGCTCTTGTCAGTTAAAGACTACCTTGTACATTGAAGAGTGATGGTAATGACTTGAAAGTTGAAGGATTGAAGCTTCTTGTTTCAAGCTGTGAAGCGTGACAAACGTAAAATGAAATGCACTCTCTAAATGGCTTGTTGTGAATTTGCCTGCTATGGTGCTCTCTGAAACATATTACCTTTGACAGTCCCAAAGAGAAAATACTACACTAGGTGGACTATTAGTTTGGTCTTGTCTACTTTCTATTACTTTTGAAGAATGGAAAATTACTTACTATACTTCAGTTATTTTATTGTGGCATTTTATGCTTATAGGAGTAGCCAATGGTGGTGAGGATTAATATTTTGCAGAAAATGATCTTCTACAAACTGGCATGGAATATGCCACGTTGCCTTGCTGACTAAGGTAAAAAAAATTGGTAAAAAATTTGCCAGTGGCAGAGGTTTTTTCTTATATTGAAATTCCAAAGCACATATTCAAACCTTTAATAAACAAGAATAATTTGTTATTACAGAAGTAGTCATAATGTCAAAAAAAAAAAAAAAAGGGTTAAAATGTGCAAAAGAGTAATGTGATAGTATTTGGTAGAACAGTAGATAAGCCAATAGTGAAAGTGCTAACATTATGCACAATCCTAATTTTTTATCATGGGAGCACTGAAACTACCTGTAGTTGGTAACAACCAGTTGTCAACCTTAATGCTCAGACAAATATATTGACACTATAATTAAGACTACTGTGTAAAAAATAGCTAAAAGTTAAAGAGTGAAAAACTTTAGAGTGAAAAATAAATCCAAAATGTTTAAGAATGATAAGGAAATGAAGAGAGAACAAAATAGGTCTGGCCCTCATATTCCCAGAAAGGTAATATTTGAAAAGAAGGAAAGGGCACCCAGGATTATCAGAGATATGCAAACATTTCTGTATGAGAACTTTAAACACCAGGCATGTTAACAGAAGTTTGTAAAATTCATGGATGCTAAGAAGGAGGAGAATAAGAAATAAGTGCTTATAGTTTGTCATAAAACAAAAATGGAATTAAAGGACTGAAATCATCAGAGTGTAAGTTTAAAACAGGAGATGTGCTATCACTTTGTTCATAGTTAAACTCTGCATGCAAGTAAATGACTGTCTCAGTTTGCACAGGTTCAAAACATGTTTTCTTCATTCAGAGGAGAAAAAATAATAAAGAACGATTCAAGACAATAACAGCTGACTAATGGAGTGTGTGTGTACCCCTGAAAAATGTCATGCTATGATTGTCCCCCTTGCCTCTTCCCTTTCTGCCACACACTGGTGTCAAAATTAAGGTACTGAACCAATCTTTTTCTGACCTGGTATAGCCAATCTCACACAATATTCTAGCAAATTTAAGCTATTACCATGCCATTTCCCAATGTCTGTTTCCACTACAGCACTTCTGCACAGTTCGAGGGACATTTTCCTATCATTACTAACTAGGAGGTAATTCAATGCTAACAGAAGGTATGGTTACAGAATTCAGTTCTGAGATTTAATGAGAAATTCAAACTCTTATTATATTGACTACTGACATTCCAAGTGACAGGAAAATAACTATGAAAACCAAAGTCTTCAGTCGTAAGATCCTTGCCCGTGGCAGGGAGGTTGGAACTAGATGATCCTGTTCAGTCTGGAGAAAAGAAGGTTCTGAGGTGACCTTATTGTGGCCTTCCAGTATCTGAAGGGGGCTACAAGAAAGCTGAGGAGGGACCTTTTAGGATATCAGGTAGTGACAGGACTAGGGGGAATGGAATAAAGCTGGAAGTGGGGAGCTTCACACTGGATGTGAGGAAGAAGTTCTTCACCATGAGAGTGGTGAGAGCCTGGAATGGGTTGTCCAGGGAGAAGGTTGAGGTCCCATCCCTGGAGGTGTTTAAGGCCAGGCTGGATGAGGCTCTGGCCAGCCTGATGTAGTGTGAGGTGTCCCTGCCTATGGCAGGGGGGGTGAAACTAGATGATCCTTGTGGTCCCTTCCAACCCTGACTGATTCCATGATTCAATGATTCTAATACAGTTTTGGATCTGTATGCAAAACTTGACACTGATTTGAAGCAATGCATTTTCCCTTCTGGCAAAATATCTCTGCTCCAAAGAACAAGCATGAATGTCAAGGAGATTCTTCCAGGTTCCTGTAACAGAATTTGCCCTAAATTTTGATAAGACATGCAGCAGGGCTGGCTTGCCACTTGCCTGGTTTATGTTGCAGTCATTCCTACGACTGAGACTCGAGGTGAATATTTTAAAAGACACACAGGCATTCCTCTGGCTCAAAAGTGTCTTTAAAAAAAATATATATATAAACTGTAGGTAGAATGGAAGAAAACATACTTACTCCATTGATTCCAGACTTCAAAACAAGCTAAAAAAACTTATTGTGGACTTTCTCCTTTCAGGTAGGAGTGCCCAGCTTTGCCTGGTGCTTGGAATAGGAACTCATTTTAAAATTAGAAACAACAGAGAGCTTCATTGGGATGATACAAACATCTCATTTCACTTCCTTCTCTAGGTTATGTTTTAAAATGAGTGTACTGTGTATAAAAGCTGCCTGATGCATTGCTCTGGAGATTGTGTTGCAAGGTATGTCTTCAATGTGTTCTTTATTTGTAGCAACCCAGGACACACCATTCCTAAGGGTTTTAGCAACCTGAAAAAGCAGCAATACATCCTCATCTTAACAGCCATCAGTGCAACCTTTTCATTATACATAGTGAAATTATCATCTTGAAAGAACCTTATGCTTTCTAAAAGACTTCTGTATTCAGATGTTTCTTATAAAGGGCAGTACTGCTTGTTTCCTTTACAATTAACACACAAATATACTCCCTTAGTCACTGTTAAGTGATCCCTGACACTCTGAACCTGTGTAAAGTTTTGAGGAAATAAATAACCTTCTCAAGAAGATGCCACACCCAAGTACACTAAAGTACAAGTAAGATTAGGTGAGCAAAACATAAATATTCATAAGTGTCAAGCTATACATAAAAGACCACTTTTGGCTGAGACTTGAATTAGAACCCATACAAAACAGTGGAAAATTATGGTGAGAATGAATAAAAAGTAATACTTTTACTTGAATTCCATTTTGTTCAGACTGGAATGTTACAACAGATGAATAACATAAGCACGTTTCTCAGAATCTATATTTCAAACTTAAACCTAGAATTTCTACATGGACAAAAAAAAATCAGTCCAATAATGCAATTGTGTAAGGGGTTTATTAGGCAGCTAGCCTGAGCTCAGCTCCATCCTGCCATCCTGATAAGGAACATTAGGTACATCCCACACCAGGAACAAACCCAGCCATCTGATTAAAACACAGCCAAGTCAGTCACTGCAGTACAAGAATCCATCCTTATCCTCTCCTTTCCACCTTTTCCTCTTACATCCTCAAAGTACAGCAATTGATCCCAATCAAAAGCCTTTCAGACATTTGTACACTTAGTGCAATGCTGTCTGGCTCAGAAGCAAACAGATGGTGCCACATATCCCTCCAAGGGGTTGCACAAGGACCAAACCCATCCCCATGGGGCCAGCTGCTCTCCATGCATGGCTGAGCACACTTGAAAGAAGGGCTCCTGTGAGAAGTTCCTACATATTCTGCTTCTCACAGGCACCCTTGCTTTTGCCTCTGAATGTACTGCATAGGAGAAATGCTCTTTTTTTTTCTTTTTCTTTTTTTCTAATCTTAAAGAAACTGGAAGCATAAAATTGGGTAAGATTATGAAAGGTATCTTCCCCTGTTTTTGTTAATAATATCCAAGAACATATGAAGACTCTACAGAAGGAGTGGTTTACCCTGCAGATATTTACATGGAGAATTGCCAAAAAAAACCAAACAAAAGCATAAATTAAATACCAAATATAAATGATACCCCAGAACCTTCCCAAAGAAGTCTGGTTTTCAAGTACAGAATGGCTTCAATATTGCTCTTTTGTTTTGCTTTGTTTACTTTCAAGAAGAAATGTAAGAACACTGTCTAGTTACCTGGATGGTCTCTTCCTGGCTTTAATTCAGCTAAATATAATTTCCCAAGGAAAATCATATTTCATTTTATCCTCAATCAAGACCAAATGATGTTCTTTCCTCCACTCTGACAACCCAACATGGCATTTAAGTGCATGCTGCAGCAGAAAAGATGATTTCTTTATTTGCCAGGTGGCCTCTAGCTTTCCAATTCTTTTTACCAGCTCCAGCTTAGTACTGAGCTGTGCTCAAGCTGCTCATCATAAATTGGTCTGCAAAAATTCCTTCCAAATGCATCAAGTTCATTGAGAAATATCCATCACAGCTTGGTGAACAAGGCCATCCTACAACAGATGTTACAGTCAGGCACTCAGGTATTGAAGCTTATGCTGGCTGGGTGAAAGTACTTAAAGCAGTATAGCAGAGCAATGAGACATAGCCAGTGAATATTTTCTGCCTCTAAAGGTTAAATTTTAAATTCTTAGTTGTTGTTTTGTCAGTTCAGGGTGTTTACACTTTAATGCAGTATTGAAGGAAAGGTAAGCAGGTCAGTGGTGGTTGGTTTGATAATGCCAAAACTTAATTTCCCTAATAGAATTTTGCAATTTTTTTTTTTCTTCTGCAGTTGAAAGCCTGAATTTCCACTTTGAGGCAAATAGCTTATATTAGATGCTGTTAATAAACAGTTCAAAAGACCACATATGGAATTCCAATCTAATGGCCTTATTCATGATAAAGAGAGAAGGTAAAGGGTTAAAAAACTGTAATCCCTTTCTCTTCTGTTACCCATGTAGAATGTAGTATTTCTACTTCTATATTAACTGTTTGATTCTTTACCCCTCATAACTTACAGCCTAATAAATATCACCATGTGACAAATTTTACCTTGCATTTAGCTGTAATTATTTTGAACTTTTATTGTAATCATCTTTGAACTTTTGTTGGGAAGTTGAGGACATTCCCAGGACAAAATCAGCTTTCACTCTAGAAGCCTTGGGCAACACATAATCAGCTGCCACTGTGGCCATTGACTATTGCTTGGCAGACTGAATTTTCTGTACAATCAATCATGTGGCACTGAGGAAGAGTGGCAAAATATCTTACAAATTCTATTTCTAGTACTCACACAGAAAAAAAAATGTTTTCCACCATTACAAAGCTAACAGCAGGAGAAAAAGCACTAAGCAAGAGAATATACTGATGAAATGTGAATTTTAAGATTAGGTTTGAACCTTCTTGATTCTGCCAGTGAAGCAGTTTAAAACACCAAGAATTTTTGGTATTCAATACTTGTTGCTAAGTGCCTGCTAAAAGTCACTGATTGGCATGTGATGAAGGAAAAGATTAAACACCATTTCTCTGATTCCTTACTTCCAACATAGTTCCAGCATTTAGATTACAATTTTCCTTTCTAAAATTCAACCTGTGGCTCAGAATGAAAGTCTCAGTGAATGCATTTCTATCTACTGTTTGGTGGGCTGCCTTGCTGCAATTCAGCATTTTAAGCCACAATAGGCACCAAACTCTTTCCTTATTGTTGTCATTATTATTATTAGTGGTAGCTGAAGGAATATGTGCACAGGGGTTGGTGGCTTGCCACTGTCAAGAAAGGAACTGCAGGTGATGGCATATTTTTGAAAGAGCTGGACAGCTTACTTATTCAAATAGTCTCAAAAAATATTACAAATAAAAGATAATTGCTCAACTATGCTCTTACAGTTTATGGCTTCTGTGGAAGGAGTATAAGCAACCCATATTAAAGATCAATCCTTATTTTCATAACTTGATCATCAATTTTTTTCTCTTTGAAACAAACACACTCCAAGAGGAGGATAAGATTTCCATGTTGGAAACTGGCCACTGTTCTTTGCATTCTGATATGTGAGGCATTGCTTATTTCAAAAACTCACCTACAACAAACACAACCCTTAAACCAGAAAAACTCTGATTTCCTCATTGCAACTATGCCTGCATCAAATAAATCTCTGTGATCTGACAGTTAGGGTTTGTCCTTCAGTTCCTTCATGCACCTCTACCTCTGTCAGCCTGCTTGGCATTGGGCATTGCTGCTCTTTGTGGTATGGCAGACAAAGCAGGCTCCACTCTCCAGTCACAGAAGAGATCATATATATGTGAAAGTGACAGTTAATTATAAGCTAATGATCATCAGATGATAACTAATTAGAAAAGTGAATTACTTGACTGTCTGGAAGTGCCTACAGATTTTTGAATAATTTTGAGTAATGTTATTAAGAAGTCTGTGGAAGCAGAAGCAAGTTCTAGGCTACTGGATGTGTTATTATAAGAAAGGATGCATTATTTCTATATGCTAATAAACAGAGACTATCTTAAAAGGAAAATAAGCAACTTTTTGAATAATATGCAGAAAAATTAGTTAAATTACCCCCCAAAATGACAGAGAAAAATCTGAAAAAAATAAAAGATTTACAAAATCCTCTTTCTTCTAATACTGCTTACTGCCAATGTGGTCACACTGCAGAGGCAAAACTGCCAAAGTCTCCTGAAGCACTTCAACCTGCACCTGGGGCCCAACTTTCTTGATTTTCAGATTTTGGACTAACAACACAAGAATTAATTCTTTCTTTGTACAGCATTCACTTTAGGACTCCTTGACTCCCAAGACACAGCATCTCTGCCTGACACAATCCTCCCAGGGTAGCATTGTGTATAGAAGAGTTGTTGTTGCACTGAAGAGTTCTGACATTGTTTCATACCATGTACACCTAAAAATGCATCAAATTATACCTCAGAATTCCATCTTCAGAGATTTTTCACCAATATCCCATCATAACCTGCTGTCTTTTAATGAACACATTGGCAAGGAAAAAAAACCAACAAAACAAACAAACAACAACAACAACAAAACCCCAAACAAACCAAAACTGGAAGAGCTTTTGCTTACCTTTTAGTGACATGAAAACTCAGGGTTTTAAAGGGTTGAGAATACAAGCAACCAACCAACAACTGGCCAGCAAAACAAACAATAACAACAAAATTGTCATCTGCCATCTTTCCTACTGTTCAACACCTATTTACACATTCTTTCCCTCTCTCTTGTATTCTCTTTGCTCCTTAGACAGCTCACTTCCCATTTTTTTTTACTCCTTTCTCATTTTCTGGCCCCTGTATTTGCCTCTTTATCTTCTTTTTTCCAAAGCCTTCAAGACCAGCTCCTTCCTCCATGTTATCTCCCCTGCCATTGCTGAATTTTCAAGCAACAGAGATAGCAGGAGCAACAAATGCCACTCAGTCCAGCACTGCAGGGATGGCTTTTTCTTGTCAAATGCACAGAAAAAATTTCAAACCACCAGAAAGACACAAATAAACTACAGAGAAATCTTAAGTTACTGTTAAGAGATATTTGTAGCAAAGTAATTTTATTCTCTGTTCAGCTCTACATATTATTTCAACCTTATGGTGCTGTATTCAACTTAGAGCCACCCTACATGCTCTAGGCCCGTTGGTTTATTTATGTCCAGTGTTTCAAAATCTGATTATCATTATTATTTAAAGGTTAAATTTGTGTTTGCAGCTTATCTCCTGACAAACTGTTCAGCAGCTCCTGTTAAGTGAGCTCCTGCTTAAGCTGACTCAAGAATGTTACTCCAAATTATGTATTGACCTTTTTTTTGCATTATTGTTGATACAGGAACCACTATTTTCTTCTAAAACAGTGAGTGGTGGAGCCCTTGCAGTCACTTTTAGGCCTCAAATTACAAGCATCAGACAAAAAATGCTCTTGCTCCCAACATGAGCATTATTCCACTCTGTGCCATCCAGTGTTAAAATGATTTTTACAGGCTGGTCGTTGCTAATGCATGAAGAGCAGTTGACTGGATGAGAAAATAATGGTATTGTTTTATTATTATTATTATTATCATTATTATTATCATTATTTATCGTTATTATAATTAAATTAATAATACTATTAAATAATATTAACATTATTATTAAATTCTACTATTAGTACAGGTGGCTTGAGTGTTTCCAGACACATTCCCTGTAAAATATTCTCCATTCTCTTATTTGCTTTAGTATGATGATGCAACGTAAGGCATGACTTGTCTGTGTCAGCCTTTTCTTATTAGATGCAGGTTGTAAAAGTAAAAACCTACACCACCACCATCCCAGCTTTTGTCATAAGAGTTTGAAAAGGCAGAGGTTGTATTGAAATATGTAGTTGTGCCCCACTTTCACCGTTCCCACACTGAAGTCAGCACATAATAGCTCATAAAGTGGAGAACACTGAGATGCTGACTTGTCAAAACCTAAAAGAGGGATTATCTTGGTGATACTTTTCTTCCTTTGAACAAGATTTTCTTGGTGCTTGAACAAGTAGCTGTTTAGCTACATCCTTCCCTGTAAATCTGTGGGTGTCTTTCAGAATGTAATGTACTACAGATTTTGCTGAGATCTTGAGGACTGTGATTGTTGTATCTTTCCCTACATATCTGGGAAATCATAATTATATCCTTGCATAAGGTATGATGCCTGAGATTTCCATTTGTATTTTTTATTTTTTTTTAGTAGCTGTCATAAATACAACCAGGGAAGATGTGAACTCATCATTCATTTCTAATTTGAACACCGAGAACTGGAATTTTCACCTCAATTTTTCACCTCAACATGAGGAGAAATTTTACAGTGAGGGTGACAGAGCCCTGGAACAGGCTGCCCAGGGGAGTTGTGGAGTCTCCTTCTCTAGAGACTTTCCAAACCCACCTGGATGCATTTCTGTGCAGACTATCCTGGGTGATCCTGCTTTGGCAGGGGGTTTGGACCTGCTGATCTCTTGAGGTCCCTTCCAACCTCTGATATACTGTGAGACTGTAAATTCTGCAATACTTCACAGCTTGAACACCAAGTTTCATCTACAGGATTAGATTTAAAAATACAGGTAGTGTTTCCTCCTGAGCATGAGAAGGAATAGATCTGTAAATGAAATGGCATTATTCTCCCCTCATTCTGCACCCAGGAAAGTCTCCTTCTAAACCTGAGTCATGGTTTCATGCAAGCCACACCTTTTTGATAACACAGCCTATTATGTTTGATTTCTAGACCACTGTCTTTCTGCATGGTTTGTTTGGGTTTTGCTGAGAAAAGAAAACCACTTCCTTCACAGAAGTAAAACCAGCAACTGTCTTAAGTGAGCTAAGATCAATGTTATTTTTCTTACTTATGCACTATATAGATTTTCTCAAATACATACAGATCTAGAAGGCATTCCTCTGACAACCTTGCAATCATGTGAGTTTCAGTACTCTTTTACTTGAATTATAACAGCCTTGCCAGGGAACCCTCTCCTTATAGCAGACCAAATGTCACCCAAGTACATTGGAGAATAAATCATACCAGCCTATCCTTTGAGAAGTAGATGTAAAGTCAGTAGATTTCACAATACATTGATGAAAATGTCCTCCTGATGGAAAAGGCATAATATAATATGTCACAGAAACACACCAGTTTTTTACATTAGCCTGATATCTGCAGTGTCTGTCACAGTTTTGTGGTGGGGTAGTTGTTTTGTTGGTTTTGTTTGTTTATTTTTTCAGAGAGTAAGTGTTGAGAGAGTCCACTGCTGAAAATGATCAATAAAAATCATTGATTCCTGTTAATCTTCGTTTTCCTGTCATTGTAGGGTGGAAAACCACATGCATTGTATTTTGGGGTTTGTTTGTTTTTGTGTATTGGTTGTTTTTTTACATCATGCCTAAATTTTATAAACTGAAACAGGGAGGATTTCAACTGGATTTAAGTAGGAAATCTCCCTTTCAGGATAATGAGACACTGGGTCAACTTGTCCAGAGATGTGAAATATCTGTACTTGCAGGTTTCCAACACCTGACAAGACCAAGCTCTGAGTAACCTGGTCTGAATTCAATATTGTTGTTGCTTTGAGCTCATGGCTGAGGAAAGGTTAGGCTAGAGACATCTGTGGTCTGTTGTCTCCTGAGTGACCCTATGATTTGTCAATGAGGGTGTTCAGATCATTATTCACCCCATCATATGGCAAATACTTCAGCATGGCATACGGGATGCAGTTTGGACTGCAAGAAAGAAAGCCTTCACCAATAACAACATTTCTGCATTTCTGTCATTTTCTATTTGGAAATTCTTATTCTGTTTTCCCAGTGCTTTGATTTCAGCCTCACTTGGATGGGTGGATGCTTCACTGGATTAAAAAAACTGTCTGGGTGTCTGGGCCCAGAGAGTTGTGGTGAATGGAGTTAAATTTAGTTGGTGGCCAGTTACAAATGGTGTTCCCCAGGGCTGAAGTTTGGTGACACTTCTCTTTAATATCTTTTTCAATGATCTGGATGAGAGGATTGAGTGCACCTTAGTAAGTCTGCAGACAACACTAAACTGGGTGGGAACGTTGACCTGCTTGAAGGTAGGAAGGCACTGCAGAGAGGCTGGATACATGGGCATAGGGCAATGGTATGAGATTCAACAAGGTCAAGTGCTGAGTGCTGCACTTGGGCCACAACAGCCCCATGAAATGCTTCAGGCTTGGGGAAGACTGGCTGGAGTGCTGGTCTTCCAGCTGGTCTCTGCTGGCAGAGAAGGACCTAGGGGTGTTCACTGATAGACAGCTGAATATGAGCTAGCAGTGTGCTCAGATGGCTAAGAAGTCAATGACATCCTGAGCTGTATCAGAAACAGTGTGGCCACTACTGTGATTGTGCCCCTGTACTCAGCACTGGTGAGGCCACACCTCAAGTCCTATGCTCAATTTTGGGCACCTCACTGCAAGGATACTGAGTTGCTGGAGCATGTCCAGTGAAGGGCAACCACGTTGTTGAAGGGCCCTGAACACAATTCCAATGAGGAATGTCTGAGGGAGCTGGAGTTCTTTAGCCTTCAGAAGAGGAGGCTGAGGGGAGACCTCACAACCCTCTAGAACTACCTCAAAGGAGGCTGGAGCAAGGTGGGGGTAAATCTGTTCTCACATGCAATAAGTGATAGGACAAGAGGAAACATCTCCAAGTTGTGCCAGGGGAGGTTCAGGTTGAATGTTTGGAAAATTTTTCATCACAAAAAGGGTTATCAAGTATTGGAACAGGCTGCTCAGGTATTTAAAAGACTGATGGATATGGTGCTTAGGTTTAGTGATGGTGGCTTAGCAGTAGCAGCAGGATTGAGAGCTCAAGGCAAGTGGTTTGGACTTGACAATCTCAAAGGTCTCTTCCAACCTCAACAGTTCTATGCTTCTATTTCATGCTTAAAAGTAAGTTGAGAAGATTCCTGAGATCTGAAGGTCATACATTTGCAGAGACTTAGATGACTACAACACAGTTAGATAATGGGCTGTGTTCCAAAGTGCCTAATTACTAAGATTTAATGAGAATTATCGGCTCACCCTCTTTCAATTCTTTTTAAAATATACAGCCATCCACTCACCTTCATTTTAATGAGCATATATACATTTCAAATTAGCCTTAAACTAACTAGGGCTTGAATTAAAGGCCTTGATTTTTCATGACTCAACCTGAAAGCCTTTCTAAGAGATCCAATTTTTGAAAATCCATTACTGTGAAATTCTGCCTTTCCTCAGCCTTGCAGTCACTGTTTTAATGCACAACTGATCAAAACTTCCTTTTGAAAAAAAAATAGATAAATAAAAAATCTTGGCTTTATACTATTAAGTCTCCCTGAACCATGAGTGACCAAAGGCTATTATTTAACTGTGTGATGGTTTTAGGGCTATGCCTTTGAAATTTTTCACACATCTTGAGCAGAAAGCAATAAGAATGCAAACAAATCACTATTGGGTGTAAAAAAGAAAAGTAATGATTATTCTACACATTGGAGGGATGGCAGCCTTTTAAGATTTAGTACTCAAAACAAAGTGCAGTTCTCTCTGCAGCACTCTAGCAGGGTGTTTCTGCTTTTCTCTTCTGGCTTTGCTTTGGAGATAACACACTGGCTATTAACCTTGAAATGCTAAGTTCTAACAACCTCTCTGCTTCTTGTCTTTCTTCCTTTTGCCAGGGGGTCTGGAGAAGGCAGGGAAAGGTGAGGCAGAGGGGCAGCTTTCCTGGCTTTGGCCAGGAGGGTTTTGTGCCGGTTTTGTTAATTGCACATATCTGTAAATAATACTGTATATTTTGTATATATTCATTGCATTCCATTGTAGATTGTAGTTTTTGCTTGTAAATACAGCTTCATTTGCTTCCAAACTGAGCTAGTCTGGTGTGGCTAATGTGGGAGGGAAATTTCAGCCCATCACAAGCTCTGTTTTATTGTCTTACAGTGGGAATTCCAGGGATTTTTCTAAAGCAGCCAAGTTTGTTATACCATTGTGTTATTTCCTTATCACATGAGACTGTTTACAAAGGCCTGCAGTGACAGGACAAGGGGCAAGCGCTTCACACTGGAGAAGAGCAGATTTAGTTTGGATTTAGGAACAAGTTCTTTACTATGAGGGTGGTGGAACACTGGAACAGGTTGCCCAGGGAGGTGGTTGAGTCCTCAGCCCTGGAGATATTCAAGGTGAGGCTCAATCTGCTTGGGGATGTCCCTGCTGACTGCAGGGATGTTTGATTAGATGACCTTTGCAGGTCCCTTTCTGCCCAGACCATTCTACAATTCTATGACACAAGGATGAATTGGATGGGTGGAGTTCAGTGCCATTGCACAGATTAGGCATGTTTAATGCTGTTTAAATTTGCTAAGGTATCTGACAGACACAGACTGCAGCAAGAGTACTTCTGGGCAGGCAACGGAGACAAGAAAAGGCACTAAGAAGTGTCTAATATAATACTAAGTGCATATGTTAAGTCAAATTAATTGCTCCCTAATAGCCCTTATGCAAGATGAACTCATTAAATGGAGTGGGAAATAATGGAATATTATTTGACAGGCAACTATTCTATTTCAATTACAGGAAAAAAAAAAAGACCTGACCTTTAATATAATCTATGCATATTGACTACAAAACAAGTAATGTACCTTACCAAAAGTATTTCTCACTGGTTTCCATCATCTCCTTGAAAAAAATGACAAATTAAATACAAAATAATGAATCTATAGAAAGAAGTCATTCAGTGACCCTCTAATTGATACTAGATATTCTACCTCTTTTTCTCCTCCCTTACAGGTATCTTTTCAAACTCCAATGGATTTTTGATTGCTTTAAGACAGAGCCTTCAAACTCACATTTATTTCACAGTTCCTGCAGCTGCATAGGATTCTGTAACAGTCCACAAGTGTGCCAAGGAACTGCTACAATAATTGTGTCAGCTTTGCCACAGATTTTGTCCTTTGGTGAATATTTTGCCCACAAAACTAAGGCAGAAACCACGGTGAGTTCAGCCAGTGGATAATACAACAAGCTTGATCTTTTCTGAGGTGGAAGATGCAGCAAAGTGCTCTGTCATTAATAATTTGTTCCATGTTCCTTGTACTGCAGGAACAGCAGTGGAGGATTTGTTCTGTAGTAGCATTGGAAGGCACACCACATGTTTTTACAACATGCTTTCAACTAATTTGCATCCCTGCTATGAGTTTGGTGTCTCACATATTTATGTGGTTCTGTTCCACAGGACACAGTATCACACGAAATGGAATGCTAAATCCTACTTCCAAAGCACATGATAAAACCCCAATGAACTCAAGAAGATATCACTTAAGGAAATATTTAATAATTTCTATCCAGATTTAGAAATGTTTTAAGTATAAGATCTGGCCAGCCTGGTCTGGTATGAGGTGTCTCTGCCCATGGCAGGGGGGTTGGAACTAGATGATCCTTGTGGTCCCTTCCAACCCTGACTGATTCTATCATTCTATGATTCTTAAAGAAAATATAATTTAGTTCTAGGTTCTACCTGGACTTATTGGTGGTGGTGGTCAGAAGTGATGGTGGTTATTCTCCTACAAATTAATAGTTCTTTTTCTTCTGAGTGGTGATTTTCACACTAGATACTGCAAACAGGAAAAATGTTGTTTTGTTTTGTTTCTCAGTGATGTCCTTTTGAATTGTATTTTAATTTATTTCACTTTGAATAAATAAAGTGCACTAATTATAAGTTTAATCTGTATTCAAATCTATCTTACGATTTGCTTAGACATCAGAAGCTTTTTTTATGCTAACCTCAGTCTGGCTTTTGTGGTGGAAAAATTGCATTTCCTCATAAATTTTAACAGGTTTCCAAGTACTCCTAATAAGAAACTGGCCTTGGAAAATATAGCCCCTCTAAATAATAATGGTCACTGCTCAAATTAATGAGGTGATCTGCTTATCTGAAAAAAAGTAGTAATCATTACTTGCTGAAATGTCAACTCATGCTTCTGAATCTGAGCGTTATATTCAGACTTTAAAGAAAATCATACAATAAAATGAGGAAAAATATGTTAATAACCATTCTCCCTCCCCCCCCCCCCCCCCCCCCCCCCAAATAATTAGAGGAGCATAAGACAAAGTGAGTTTTCTGTGTTTAATACAGAGTCAATTATTTCATAACTCAGCCTACATAGTGCAATAAATATGTTGTAGTTATTGGATAAGGTTAGGTAGGACACCTCACCTTTAAATATAGATGAAATATATTTAGCTTAAAATCTATGATTTTAGAAAAGGAACTGTAAATTAATCCAGAGTGTAACAAAATAAGCAATCAATAAATCAACAATTTTCCCCAATTTTCACCATTTCTTTTTCACCAATCTGCTTACTCCTGTACATTACAGAGGAACACCATACACTGATACCAAGTTTTCCAGGAAATAAAGGAAAACATGCCTTTTCTAGCTCACCCTGGGCACAAACACTAACTCTTCTACAGTAACCAAATGCATTAGTGTGCAGATTCACTGAAAGCCATCAAACTCTCCTGGTGCCTGAGTTTTCACTTGATTGCTCCAACCACAAAAGAAGTAACATAAAAATTACTTTTTTGTCCCAGGAGAAATCTCTTTTTGGAATTTGCATTTTCAAATTTTTGAATCAGCAGAAGCATGAACAATTTTGCAACTGATCAGAAAATGAAATGAAAAGAGAGTACCTGGCATCATGTCATGCTCCTTTATGGATGTGAATATTATGAGCAACAATGATTCACTGGGACTGAATCCTGTACATCTGCACAGAAAGAACCACAAAGTATTTGGTCTTTTCCTTGAGGTAGAGGAGAGGACAACTCAACTGCTTAAAAGACAACAAAGAAAATAGATATAACTGTCAAGAAAAAGTGAAAACATAAAAAGGAAAACTGAACTCTAACAGGGTAAGGAATAGCAATGAGATTCCCAAATTTTCTAGAAGATGAAGGGATGAGTGAGTGCTTTATGGTAGCCTTCAGCTCACACCTTCATGTGTGTTCTTAAGGCACACAGCTTACACACTAGTCAGAAGCTCTTGGGTATGGAGATAAGAATAACCCTGAGGAGTTCTCAAAGTAAAGGTAATACATCAGATGATGCAATATTTTATATCCTTTGTGAGGGTTGTGGTTGGAGTAACATTTTGCAACGAGTGAAACTATTCTGCTCATTTTGTTTTCTGTTTCAGTACCAATAAATAATCCACACTTTGGTATTTATCAGAATGAAATTAAGCTTTTATCAAAAGTAAGTGCAACTCTTTCAAACAAAATCAAATAAAATTATTTCCATCACTTCCATGAATAGGAAAATTATTAAATGAAAAATGTACCTACTACAATGCAGGTCTCCAATGTGGTTCATGTCTCATTCTCTTCAGATGGTTGGTTTATCTTAAGCTGTAACAAACTTTCTCTAGGGTAGTCTCTTTAATTTTTTAAAGAAACTCCCAGAACTTCCTGTGATATCAAAATAAAACCTGCCCTTTACTACACTGAACATCCTTCTTCCCCCCACCAGCATAAATGGAAAGCACTATTTATGCTATCATTTCAGCACAGTAAGAGCACCAACTATGAGAGCTGTAAAAATGACAGCTTGCCATTCATTGAGTTAACTCAGATGTAGTTCATGCCATTTCAAACAAGATAAATGTCTACAGATAGAGGAAACCTGGCAGAAAGTCTGGAAGGGCTTTCTTCAATGGACAAACACATTGAGCAATAAGGGGGAAAGAACATTTGTCATTATTTCACTATATACTGTTATATAACATCATATCTGAAATGAGTTGTCATTCTTCAGACAAATTTTGTTACTATACCAAGGGGTGTAAAACAACCACAGAGCTTTGAAAAAAATACTGAGAAATATTTATTTATTATGTAAATAATCAGTGTAGTATTTATTATGTAAATAATCAGTGTAGTATTTATTATTCATCTTAAACAGATCAGGACACCCAGAACCCTGTTGAGCCTCACCTTGAATATCTCTAGGAATGAGACCTCAACTACCTCCCTGGGCAACGTGTTCCAGTGTTCCAACACCCTCATAGTAAAGAAATTGTTCCTAACACCCAATCTAAAGCTACTTTTCTCTAGTTTGATACCATTGCCCCTCATCCTATCACTAGAAGCCTTTGTAAACAGTCTCCAGATAATCTTGTGGAGAAGTTGTTATACACACACACCCCCATACCACATGCACATATATAAGGCTCTGTAAACTGATTATTGCACTGGCAAATTTAATTTAGATTCCTGAGATAAATTCTCAGTTTCTCCTTCTACCTTAGTTCACTTATAGTTGGAGTACTGTTGTTTTTTTGTTTTTTTTTTTCTTGTGTAAAATTATGGTGCTCTGTACAACAGCTGGGATGTTGGGTTTTGTTTTGTTTGGTTGTTTTTTTTCCCCAGAATTGCTAATGATAGTAGAGAAGAAGTACCAGTGTCCTTGATTTCTGTCACAAAGATGAGGGAGAATTTTGTAAACTGTGTTTATAAAAATCAGTATAATTCTGAAAGACCACACTATAATCTTTGTGGTGAGAAATAGAAATCACTCTACACCAATATATGTTTTCTACATTAGTCATATGAAAGACAGAAAGAGAAGGAAAAGTCCAAAGAACTCTAGCAAGGATCTCATCTACAAGTTCACAGCTGCAAGCTGTCAGAGAAGAGTGGAACTCAGAGAAGAGGTATTTTGATGACTGAGATTTTTTTTCTACTTCAAGATGCTCTTGGATAAAAATGATTCTTCAGCCCTGTTGCCAAAATTGGCAGATATGCAACGAAGCTCTGTGGTAACTCACATATGCTAATGACAAGCAAATATAATTTAATGCTGGAGAAACATCAGTGTCTATATTTGACACATAGTCCCAAAATGATGTTGAATAATTATTTTTAAATTTAGCATGCACTGGTGATGATCTGATCCACTCAAATATTGTGTTTTCCACACAGCAGAGGTTACTAAAATCATCTACATTTCATTAAGATCTTAAAAGAGTTAATTTAAAAGTAGTACAGACTGAAACATGCCCAGTAAGGACAAAATTTCACTTCACCTCTTTTAAAACAGTGTATAATGATGTAATACTGATAGCAATAGCATAGAATCCTAGAACCATAGAATGGGCTGGGCTGGAAGGGACCTCCAAAGCTCATCTAGTCCAACCCCTAGCCCCTACCCCACACAGTCATATAATCACAGCATTTTTATTACATTCTAATCCAATACAGTAAAACTGCTGTGAAGTTAAGGCTATGCACTCACTCCTCTGCACAATCTATTTCTGAAGTGGCAACAGCAAGGCAAGTTGAAATGTCTCTGCTTAATTTGCCTACAGCCTCAACTTCCCTAAAATCTGAGGAATCATCTGACTTGTACTGGGGATTAAGTCCAGTATGGAATGCATGATCATTTGAGGACAACATCCTAAAATTCAGGCTTGTTCCTGGTTGCATTTGGCCTACCAAACCTCCAGATAAACCACTCAAAGTTAAATGTAAATGTTCTTCCACTACTATACTAATAGTTGCTACTGGGACTTAATATTTTATTCATATATGTGTAGATATATGTACACACATACACATATATATATATGTACAGAGAGTATTCAGGGCTCACTAAATCCTGAATAACATCAGTCTTCATGGTAAGATCCTTGTTTTTATAGTAGCCATCACTACTCCAGGCCACATATACTTCCTTAGTATAGGTTGGCATCAACTGCATCCAAAGCCCTTCTCCTTCGTGTCTATCAAGTCCATCACGTTTTCAGCTCAAGAGTAACACATCTATAAGACATGTTACTATCAGCTTACAGAAGGCTGCCTTCTCCTTGTATATTTTTCACATTGCTTTGTTACTTTTTCTAGCTGGAAAGCACAACTAGTTCATGCTATCCCTCAGCACAGGCTATCCAATCATTACTGCTTGCATGTGATAAACTCACCACTTTCTGACAGCCTATCTTTGTGATGTGAAGGTTGCAAGAGCTGAAGAACCTGTCATCAACTGGCAGCTTGTTAGCATTCAAAGCTCTTCTTGCTCCCAGTATCAGTTCCATAGGACAAAAGGGAAGGAGCAATGTTTTCCCTAATTTTGTGTTCTTGGAGAGCTACATTTGTGTTGCCTGAAGTGAGGTCCAAATAGTGCCCTGGGAAGAAAAGAATAATCAACTTGCATGGCTGTAAAGATATGCCCAAAGGGCATAGGAAAGACCAAAAGTAATAGAGCAATACTAACAATGGGGAAAGAAGTCAGTCCACATATAAAGTTTTACTGAATAAAACTGTGCTTGCCTGAATATTTCATATTCTAGTTTTTAGAAGTCTAAATTTAGCAACTACTTCCCCTCTAAGTGTGAAAGACACGACTGAGCAATTTTTATTGTCAACAGCATTTAAAATAGTTGTTAAAATTGCAGGCTTTTATTAGAATTTTAATCCACAATGCGCTGTAGAAGTGATTACAGGGGAATATTATGAAGATAGTATTATAATTTCTTCATATGGCAAGAGATAGCTATTTTTGGAGAGTGATGGAGGGCACTTTATTACATGATCAACATTAAATTATTATGCCTTGTAACCAAGTAAACTACTAAGCAGAGCCCTTAGATGCATCTGAGAAAATCTGCAATTGTGACTAGTGAATAAGTGGGAAAATAAGGAGCAGTAGCTCAAAATCTCAATCATTCAAGAAAAGGACAAACAAGGCTCTCAGTTGTTCTTTGCTAACACAATGGTTAAGAATTGCAGGCACCATTTTCATGTTGGAGGCAAAAAGAGTTTTTTGTCATATATGTGGGGATGGGGATTACTGCTGATATTGGCACACACTTGTACAGCTGAACTAAGAACCAGCAAAACTGCAGCTAAAAGCGAACTAACAGGAGAGAAAATAATTTATCAGGTATAATAATTAGGTACTTCTGTTTCCAGGAGATACTTGAACATAAGGACTTTTTTGATATGATTTTGATCAGCTCAAGTTTTCTTCAAAGTCTTGATTCCCCTCTTGTCATCTTTTTTTGGCTCAAATTTGTAGAATGTCACTGCCAAATAACTGAGGGAGGCTTAGTTTATGGATTGTGATATATTTTAGTTAGAAGTACAGATGATATATAGGTAGAGATAAAAGTTCTATATTTTTCCTCTTTTAAAAAATAAACTAAGAAAATCTTTTCCCCAGTACTGGCAAGCACTTTTGAACCCTTTTATGCCCTTGTCAAAGACACACTGGAGTCACCTCTCTGAGACTATTGCTTTGCAGCCTAGCAGAAGATTCATCAGGTATTCCAGTCTCAGAAAGCAAAGCAGAAACAGAACCTGCTGAAAGCAAATATCCAGGGTAGGGAAAGCATTTCACTTAAATCTGAGTTGACTCTGTGCATTCAATGTTTTTTCCCAGATTAGTTTTGTTTTGATTTTTGTTTTCTTGTTGTTTTGGGTTTATTTTTTGTTGGGTGTTTTTTTTTTTTTCCTAATAAATGAACTGTAAGCATTCCATGAGAGGGCAAAGGGTGCTTGATGAGGTAAAATGTTGCATTTTTGTTTTAGCTTGTCAAGGCACAATATACCAGGAACAACATCCTCAGAAGACAGGAACCCTATTTTAACATGATTCATTATGACAAACTTAAACACCACATTTTTTCTTATACTAACATCACAATAAATCTTAACACAGAGAGTTTACTCCAAAGTTTTCTGACAAATGTGATTTCTAAAATACTTGTTTGTAAACTCTAAGCAAGCTTCATAGACCTTTTACAAAGAGATCTGCTGTGATTTATGATGCTACTTGGTTTACAATGTTCTGATTACAGAGATTGCACAGCAAAAGCTGACCTAGTGTTTCATCTTCTTAGCTCTTTTTGTGTCCTGCAGACATTTATAACATCCTAACCAAAAAAGGCTGGCAAAGTTTTCTATCCTAAAAGAGCTTGATGTCAACTATCTCAAACTGCAGCAAAACAAAATCAAGAAATAAAATGCATTTTCTGTTACTAAAATTCAGAAGAGTTTCACACAGATATTTTGCCATTTACTTTTTAAAAACTTATTTTTAAGCACACAATATCAGTATTACCAAGTTAAATGTGCTGTAGAATAAAATTTACCTTTCATTTTCAAAATTGAAATTCACATTTTCATGACTTTAAGACATAAAAATGGTGGTTTGAGTTGCAGGTCAAATAAGAAATGGCTTTTCAAATGAATGAGATTTCCCAATGATAAATATACTTGAAAAATTCTTGCCCATCCATCTCACCCAATGTTTTCTTTTGGCTTTTGCTTGGCTTTGCTGACCTTGGCTGTGTTCCTTGTTGAGGCTAAGTACTAGCAAACTCTACTAGCTGCTTATCCTCTTTCCCTTGTACAATGGGTAAGGGGCAGGGAGAAGGAAGTGGGGAGAAGGAGGCTGTTGGCAGCCCCCTGGCTTGTCCAGAGGAGACTTTGTGTTGTTTATAAATTATTAATATATGTAAATATCTTTTGTACACACTCATTGCATTTCATATTTCTAGATTTTAGTTTGCTTGTAAATATAGCTTCATTTGATTCCAAACCTTCTGAGCTAGTCTGGTGATTTATTTTGGGGGTAATTCTCCAAATTTATGTTGGGGGGCAATTCCTAAACCCACCACACTCTGACATCACAAAATGGTCTGCTTGCAGGCCCTGTATCTATATTCCCCTTAAATATCACATTTGATTTTTACCTAAATGGTAAACAGAAAAATGAAGCAATACAAAAACAACATAAAGCCATCAATTTCAACAAGAAACAAAAAATTAGACTAAGGGCATGAATACAAGAATAACTTTACAAACATTTTCCATCAGTTGTTTACAAAATGAATCATGGAGAGGGAAGAGCTTTTAGGAAGAGAAATTTCTGCTCTGCAATGCTAGGTTAGAAGATAGATACGGCAAGATCAGTGGCAGGATGATAGGAATAGTGCAACACTGGCACTGGTAGATGCCACAGAAATAACAGAAGTGTCTAGAATTACAGTAAGCAAAAGAAAAAGGAAACATTTCTTTAAAGGAACAATATTTTTATTATTATTATTTATTTCCTTTTTTTTTTTTTTGACTGCTAACTGTCAAGAAGGAGAATTTCCCTAAAACAAGTTGCATATAAAATGGGCTATAAAAAAAGCCATGCTAGGGAGATGTGATTCTTATTCTGTGAGGCTTTGATGAAGCCCAGAGGAGTCATCAGGCAGGGGACAGGTCCATATTTGCAGTCTCTACAGTAAGGCTGAGAATAGAATGGAAAAGGTTATTATTTTGAATTATCATAAGAGGGAACTCCCTTTGGCCCATGTGAGGAACATTAGAAAGGCAATCTCTCTCCCTGAGTGCCACAGATGAAGTTGTTTTGGGAGACAGGAGAAGTCTTCTTGGATGCCACATGCCTGGAACCTTTTGGGAGCTTTTGGCATTCGAAACTACTGCAAGGTAAAAAAAATACCAAATAAACAAAAAAAAAAAAAAAAAAAAAAAAGAAGAAACTAAAAAAAACCCACAAGAAACAAAAGAAAACTTTAGGGGAAAATTTACATCACTACATATAGTTTTGGGGCTTTTTTCTCTCATCTCTTTTTTTCTTTTCCCTTTGCAGATGCAGTTTATATATGACATAAATATAAGCAATTTCAGCAAGAAGTGCTTTCTGAGAAGTATTTTGGCCATATGAATGTACTCACTTTTGAAAATGTACTTAATTGTATTTTAAAGGACCAAGTTGAATCAGTGTTTTCACTATTCAAGAGAATTCTGCTCTGAACAGAGGCTCCCAGCTTATTTTCAGCACATGAACTCCCACCAGTTCTTTTTGTCTTTTTTTTTTTTTAAGAAGTTCATACCAAAAGTCTAATATCTTCATTGTTAGTCTTCCAAAATCTCCTTTGTGTAGCTGAGCTACTTTTCAAAATCCAACCAAAGCCTTAGAGATCACTTTAGAGTTCCAAGATACCTAGTTTCTTATCAGCTCTTTTCTTCTTGGTACTGGTCTGCACCAATTTTTACTCTCAGCTTGTTCCTTAGACAAGCTACTGTTTGAGAAGATTTTGGCATATACAATGTGGATTAAACCCAGCAAGGATTTAACAGTCATAAAAGTTCTGCATGCAGTTCTGTTTACTTCATTTACTTTTAAAGTCTTCATTCCATGCTTTTATGAAACACGGAATAATGAAATCACAACATACAAACTTACTAACCACCTTCAACTGTCTATTCCCCCACTGTGCTTCACATAAAGCTATTTCTCATGGAGACTAACTTATTTTTTTCCATTTTCCTTAATGCTGCATTCTAGTTCACCATGGGAAAACAATGAAGAATGTTATGTTATTACCTCAAAATCATCAGATCTGATTCAGTCACAGCAGAACAGTGAATCACTAAATCTAGACCATCTGACATAAAAAAACCCAAGCTACACTGAAAAGAAAATTAACATTATGCTACTTGCATTCAATTTTGAATGTAGTACTGAAATAATGATGAAGTTAAGCAATAAATAACACAGTCTACATTGAAGGGAATTTCAGCATGTGAGTTTTAGTCACAGAATTGTCAGGGTTGGAAGGGACCTCAAGGATCATCCAGTTCCAACCCCCCTGCCATGGGCAGGGACACCTCACACTACATCAGGTTGCTCAGAGCTACATTCAGCCTGGCCTTAAAAACTTTCAGGGATGAAGCTTCCACCATCTCCTTGGGCAACTTGTTCCAGTGTCTCAGCACCCTCATGGTGAAGAACTTCTTTCTAACATCCAATCTAAATCTACCCACTTCTAGTTTTGCTCCATTCCCCCTAGTCCTATCACTACCTGACATCCTAAAAAGTCCCTCCCCAGCTTTTTTGTAGGCCCCCTTCAGATACTGGAAGTCCACAATAAGTATCTTAAGGCAACAATAAGTATCATAATGCTGAAGAAATACAGCAGGTTTATCTGTATTTTAGCATTCTATACTGAGCAACCTTCGTGAAAACTCTTCAAAAGAATTTATAAAGAAAGAGTGTTAGAGACACCTACCCCTTTTCTAAAATTACTGAGAAATAAAATGTTCTTTAAAATCTTATCATTTCCAAAACAGAATAAAATAATGATTGAACTGTAACATAATGAATAAAAAGAAAAAAACCAAACAAAACAGCAAACACACACTATTAAGGGAAAAATGCTTACTCGAGATGTAATAAACCATTCTGACTTGTCCAATGTATTTTAAATGTAGCATTTTAGAATGCATATCATTGATATTGTTATTCATTTCTTGGATACACTTAAAAGCATTTTTAAAAACCTGAATTGTATGTTTGTTTTTTTTTTTTTTTTAATTGGGCTTCTGTAATGTAGCAGTAGGTACTGGAGGTGAGGTGGTCAGGGAAGATAAAACTGTGCAGTTTAATACAATGCTTATAGAACTAGGAGGGTGACACCACCAAAAAAGGCCCTGCTGACCTGTGAGAGTATGGCTTTGGGCAATCAGTCTCCTTGGCAGACAGTGAGATGGAATAAAGCAGATTCTCCAAGCTCAGACCTTGCCCTTCTTTTATGTTTCAATCACTTTGATTAAAATAAACTCTTGATGATTCCTGCCCTGTGGCTAGTGGAGTGCATACAGCACCACAGCTTGTACTGCACAAGATTGCTGCAGCAGTGTAGTGCCAGAAGCAACACCTGAGAAATAAGTCTGCCACTTGATCACCTTTGGACTCCTTTTGATTGTTGCTGTCTACAATCAGCTTCACCCAGCACCTTTTTATAATCACCAACAGAATCTTCCTCTGACCTACCCTAATTAGCAAAGATAGATCAGCATTCAAATGTGGAAATGACACTAGTATTAATCCAAATAATTTGGTTCACTCAAATTGAATCACATTAAACAGAGAACTGGGTTCACCAGTAATTAAATTAGGCAAAAAACTAAAACACAGTAGAAATTCACACTAGCTAATCAGTTCTTTACACTGAGGAAAAAAAAAATAATGTAATTGGACAGCTTCTTTGTTTTCAGTAGTTCTTATTAAAACTGAAAGGAAAATTAATAATTTCAAGAGAGATGAAAAGTTTTCACTGTTGATAAAGCGTAGATAGATATAGATATAGATAAAGATATAGATACAGATACAGATATAGATATAGATTATACAGATATAGATATAGATATAGATATATAGATACAGATATATAGATAGATACAGATAGATATANTATAGATATATAGATATAGATAGATTAGATACAGATATATAGATACAGATATAGATACAGATATAGATATAGATGATATAGAGATAGATATAGATATAGATATAGATATATAGACATAGATACAGGTATAGATATAGATATAGATAGTTATAAAAACACATATGGATTCATCTCAGTTCAGCAAAGTCATAAGCCTGGAATTAAATTTCTCCTTGCTTGGTAAAGTACATAAAAGTGCATTAAACTGTTTAAGGCATGCAGAAGAGCTATTTCCTTGGTTGCTGGTTCATTTGAAGCTCACAGAAATAGCAATTAAATTACTGCTAAATCTCACAGTTCCCACTCATTTAGTGCCAGTTAAAGTATGCCCAAGATGCATGAACTGGGAGAGATCAGCAGTGATGTACATGGGAGTGTGTGTGTGTGTGTGTGCTGGAAAAACCTTAACCTAGGCTAATCTTAAAAAAAAAGTGAAACTTTCTACCTGTATTTCAAGAAAACAGGGGTGGGGGGTGGTGTAGGTATCCCTTTATCTTTTTCCAGATGACCTGTATCACTGAGACAGAGGAACTATTATTTTAAGCCTGAGAATAATTCCTTTCTTCTCATTTGGATAATATAGGTGAGCCATCTTCCACTTTTTTTGAAACCTGAAGTGACAGAAGTTCTCATCATTAGATTATTGTCTTTATGCTTCCTTGCATGATTTTATTCTAACCTGATCACACAACCATGCTGCTTCTGCTTTTGTAGATTATTGTCTTTGTGCCTCTTTGCATGATTTTATTTTAACCTGGTCACACAACCATGCTGCTTGTGCATGCCCCATTCCCTCTGAATTCTTCCTTCACCCTTTCTTGCTCTGGATGCTTGCCAGGTATCATAGGAAACGTTGTGCCTGACCTTTTCTAAAGGGCAAGGCAATAGCTTTGTTTTTACCCTGGATATCTCAGATCTCAGGCAACATGTCCACTTCTGTTTCAACAGAGCCAGAAATAAGTATCTTACAAACTTTATCAACAGTGCTCACCCAGACAGCAATCAAACTGTTAGGGTGCTGTGGTGAAATCAAACATTTTTTTCTCCTCAAACAGAATACATTTTGCACAAATTGCTATTCTTACCACCCTAAGTGTTTGCATTGCTTCTGCAAGAACTCTGTATTTGCAGTTTGAAGGCATATGAATTTTATACCCTATGGTGATATCAAAATATAAACTTTAGTGAAAAAACAGGAAGCACCTTCCCTTCAGTCTTCCCCTAAAATGGTCACAGGTTCAAAAGTTTTCTGTTTGCTCATTTCTTTGTTTTTGTCAAGTGGATTACCTTTTCTGTCCTTCATATGTTAAAGGTCTTCCTTCAAAGGGAATTGAAATGTGTGTGTTTGCATACATAAATACATGTGTGTAGATGGTAAGATCAGCTGGGGAAACAAAACCTAATACTTATCTTTATAGAAGACTGCAGCTAATTAGCTACTAACACTGATGATGAGGAAGTCAGACCAGAAACCCATGACCTATAGGGTTAGGCCAAATAGATAATACTAAAATAGAGTAAAAAGGCACACCTAATCTTGCTGATTAAGAATTAAAAAGGTGATCATCCTCTCTATTTTATTTTTAATTACTTTTGGTTTTTTACTTGATATATAATCATAAGTGCAAAAGACATTCAATGATATTCAAGGAAACTAATCCTCATATTTGGGCTCACTTATTTAATGTATTATAGATAGGTAGGTAGATAGATAGATAGATAGATAGATAGATAGATAGATAGATAGATAGATAGATAGATAGATATACAGACACATATCTTGTTTCCATCATGACATCTCTTATGACACTGCAGGGGGAAAAAAGACAAACTGTCCACAAATTTAACAAGAGCTGTTAGTGTTGAGTCTCTTCTGGAATGGTAAAAGACTAAAATGGTAAAAGGCTGAAAAAAAAGACAAGAGAGGCATACACAGTGAAGCTACCTGGAGAACTATTGCACTTTATGGAGTTAGTGATCCACCTAGCAGTCAACCTGAGCTGGCGCTGGACAGAGGATGAGCTTACTTGACTAATTGTGAAGGAGATGTCTGCACATTCTCCTTCTTGGTACCTGGTGATGATGCCAACATCATAGCTTTGTCTTTATTCTAGACGTGTGTATATATAAGAAAACTCCATGCAAAGTCTAAAGACCACAATGTTCTGAATCCTTTCCTGGGCTGGATTTGCACAACGTGCAATGCCTTGACTCAAGCCCAGCCTCAAATCTGCACTGCTCACAGTTCCCAAGATCTGAAAGATCATAGGTTATTATTCTCTTTCTCTTCCTCATGATATCTCCAATAAATAGTTGTTTAATCCAATACCTTAGGGAGTACCTCCTTTTACTGACCCATCAGGAACACTAGCATTAGCAGCATCAGACCTCTTATTGCAAGTGTTATCTCATAAAAGGAGAAGAAATACTTTCCAAACGTCCAGCAAGTAATGCATTAACAGCTCATTTTTGCATGTTAAATGATACCCATGCCTACATATTATGTATCTATAAATCATATAAATTCATATAAATAAAATAAAATAAAATAAGATAAAATAAAATAAAATACAATTAAATTACTAACACAGATTCCATCCCTGGAAGTTTTTCATGCCAGGCTGGGTGGGGCTCTGAGCAATCTGATCTAGAGTGAGGTGTCGCTGCCTGTGGCAGGCAGGGTGGATCTAGATGATCTCTGAGGTCCCTTCCAACTCTGGCAATTCTGCAATTCTGTGATTTTGAAGGAATTGAAGCATTATCAGTTCAGCTCAGCAAATCAGGTAGTATGGAAATGATTTGCTTCAACTTTAAAACCTATCAGGTCACTGACAGACACAGAAGACACAGGACTCTCTAAATCATGCTGAGTATATTCTGTTAACTAAGGAAATGGGGCAAGCAATATTTCTGAGTTAAACACATGGCAACCAAAGCAGAACTGAAAGAAACAATGAGTGAGACTAATGTGGACTGCAAGACACACCTGCAGGATGAGCAGGTAATATCTGAAATGAGGGAATTCCAACAAAAAAGGATATTGCCTCATACAGCATCCTAAAGAGATAATTTTATACATTCACTTATACATTCAAGTATATACTAGCACCTTCATATTGAGACCTAGCATGTCTTTCAGAGAAGATTAGGAAACAGTGATTTAGAAGATTATTCCACCTGTATACAAAATGTTCATGTGCATATACAACCACAGACCTTTAGCCCCAAAAAACTTTCTCACTTATCAAAAAAAATCTGGTATTTGGAAGAAAACCAGTCAATTAAATGTGATATCAGAGGAGATGTTTTGCTAAAAAACAAACAAACAAAAAAAGCTTAAAAGATGAGTTAGGCTTCATTTGAATGAATAAAAGAGTTACAGTCCAATCACTGTCACAATCCCTTTAGAAGTGAACAGATCTCTGAGTACATCTGAACACTTCTTGGTCAGAACTGAAAGAGAAAATAAGGAAAAAAAAAAAAAGACTACCTTTGGATTTTCTAGATCCCTTGGGCAGCTGCAGACTAACTTGTTTAGCAAGACAGAGCAACCACAAAACTGCTGCAAATCATTTTACCTAGCAATTGTCTCACAGGGGCTGTTACATTGCCCTCATTTACCAAAGCACATATGACATTAGTTGTAATGCCTTCATTTTAGCTGAGTATTCTGTGAACTCTAAGGAATTATTAGTTTCTCTATTTAGGAAAATATCTGTCTCCATATGCCATCAAGGTTTGATATAAATTTGGCTTACTTAATATAATCTCTCTTTTAAACTTTAATTTCACTTCTGCTTGTGAAAATAGGAATGGGGGAAAGGAGAAGAATAATTCTTCTGTGTTACACTGAACGATATCTATGAGCTTAACCTTTCCTAATTTGCTTAAAACATTGAAAAATAAATAGCTGCTGTCATTGTTTAACCATTCTTTAGATAGCACATTGTACACAAACCCAGATTTTGTATGAGAGTACATCAGATTAAATATGAGAGATATGAGAGTGCATCAGATTAAATGACTCAGAAGTCTATTGCAGGTATTTTAAGATTTCAGTAATGAGAATGATCAGGTGAAGTTGCAGAATTTTATTTTATCTTAACAGTTCTGTTGTCCAGTTTACATAATTCTAAAGCAAATGTACTGCACTAAGAACTAGAAATTGATTTGTATGCTATTGTCTTTTATTAAAAAGGAAAGTATTAATAAATTTCTCACTTGCATTTAACAGACATTTAGCCCTAAATTGTGAGATTACAGTTTTCTTAAGAAATCTAAATATGATCTACTATCTCATGAAGAACTTTGGAAATACAAAAAGAAAAACTGAGATAAGGCATAAAAACAGTATCAACAGAGATTTTACCAATATCACTTCTATGAATCCTTCCAGGCAGTGACAAGCTCAGTAATTAGATATCTGACCTTTCCCATTGTTCACACTATTGTGTGTTAAACTTCCCACATTACACATTACTGCTACTTTTAATGATGAAGTCATTCAGATGTACAACATAGAATCATAGAATCATAGAATCAGTCAGGGTTGGAAGGGACCACAAGGATCATCCAGTTCCAACTCCCCTGCCATGGGCAGGGGCACCTCACACTACATCAGGCTGGCCAGAGCCTCATCCAGCCTGGCCTTAAACACCTCCAGGGATGGGACCCCAACCACCTCCCTGGACAACCCATTCCAGGCTCTCACCACTCTATTGGTGAAGAACTTAACATTCTGCCCAGGAATCAAAACATTCCTTCTTTCACCCACTTTATTTTTGGTAGTTCATCGATTTGCATATGACAATATCCCCTTTTGACATGAAATATCCCCAGCTTTTGGCTTAAATTTGCACTAATTCAGAAAAAAATTCCCATCTCCACCATTTCATGGCTGCAAGTTGTTACATCAGAGAGTAAAAGGGAGTCTCCATCTCTGGAGACATTCAAAACCCACCTGGATACGTTCCTGTGTGACCTGCTCCAGGTGATCCTGCTCTGGCAGGGGCATTGGACAAGATGATCTTTCAAGGTCCCTTCCAACCCCTAACATTGTGTGATTGTGTGATTTGAGATTATTGGAAAATATTATACAATAAGTCACTGATTTCACTCTAAACTCCCCATGACTAGCTTAGCTATGCAGCATATAAAGTTTTCTTCAGATATTTTACTTCAGCTGAAAAAGTGTTCTGCATAAATAGGTAATTCTTATTATCAAAAATAATTAATCTTATTCAGAAAATAGACACCACCACAACAGTTTTGGTGTATGCCATCCGATAAGTACGAAGGATTAATCATAGTGAGGACATAACAATTGTAGTACACTTCCAATTGGGCTGGAAATACGACTCCCAATTTGCACAATGAAGGTAAAATTTCAGCAGTAAAAACTCAACTGGGAATATATATTGCAAATGAAGCAGGAAATTAAAAATGAACAAGAGGCTATAAATGCTCTTGAGGTCTATTTTGTCCTTATAGCTCAACTCCTTATCCCCTCTGATTTTCCCCAGATCATTTGAAGACGTAGCTGTGGCACTGAGGGCAGATTATGCCTTATGCAAAGAACAGTATGTGTATGACATATCTTTTGAGCTTTATTTTATTTATGAGGGTTTTTCTTACTGTGTGCTGTGCTACCTGAAATTTTTTTCTGCATGGATGAGTGCTCATGTTACCTCTGTGGACTAAGACAGCTACTAAAGGGAGCAGGAAGCTTAATGAGATTGATCCACAGAAAAAAGGAAGTAATGTTTACCAAACAAAAGTTTTTGACCTTAAAAGTTCATTATTCTTAAAGACCTAGCACCTTTGGGGATATGGAACTCTTCTATCTTGACCACATCTATGACTCTGAGTGTTTAATCAGTATGGCCCTTGAAAAGACAAATGTAAATGAATGAAGTAGTATTTTATTGATTTTATTATATTTCTTTGAGATTCTATATAAATTCATCCACACATGCAGATATACACCTTTGCATGCCTCATTCTCATAGATACCTATCAAGATCAATCAGAAGTAACATTAAAAAAAGGACCACTTAAATTAAATTAAACTCCTGCCTGGACATTCTCATTCAGAATTAAAAAGGGTTGCATTTGGTTTAATTTAATTTATGCAGGATGTGAATCCACTAATCTACTTTAATTATGGTGCTCTGAATTCACAGCTTTAGTCAATTTGGGTTAACTTTCCTGAGTGCCTTTATGTAGACAAGCCCGAATGCAATTTCAAACCTAAAGCAGGATTATTTTACAACCAGTTTACATATTCTCACTGCAAATCCAAAGTCAAGACAAATTTCATGGGCTCCTGGATGGATTTCATGGGTTTGTGCAGCTAGAAAGGCCAAGATGCAATCTAAATGCGCAGGAGGCACAGCATTTCTCTTGAGTCCACCAGAAAAAGCTGTTCAAAGAAACTGCACTGAGGTAAAGGCTTGTAGCAGGAAGATGGCTGTGATGGCCACTCCAACCATGTGGGTCACTAAGCATCCCATAACACTTTGCACAGGATTAAAAGTGTTATTCCTAAGACACCCTGAGTAATTACCTTCTGTTTTCCTAACTCCCCTTGCAAGCTCAATTGGATGCAGTAGTCTCTGCTCGGCAGTGTAGAATCAAAACGCTCCACAGCACATAGCAGTATTTGCCACCTGACATTTCAGTGACCTCTATCACCAGATGAAATCTGGTTAGCAACCTCAGAATTCTCCAAAAGCAAAAAATGTAAAATTATTTATACTATTTTTGCTCTCTTTGCATTTGTTTTATTCACTGACCTGAAGACCACTACCTGTTGGCATTGCATAACGGTGAGATTTTAACAGGGACTCTGTGCTTTACAGTGCACCAAATACTTAGCTAGATAGGAAAAGAAATCTAAACAGGCATTAAGTTAGCCACCATTAAAATTAATTGGAAATTTAATTAACATTTTAAATAGCATTTTAATTACTGAAGGCTTAAATTTGTGAAATACAAACTTCAAGAAACTTCAAAAGTTGAAACAGTATTTTTAAATGCCATCAGCCTGAAAATAACTGAGTCCTTCTCCAACTACTGAAAATAAACATTTTTCTTTCATGCCTGCTTTTTTTTCTTTCTGTCTGTCACTATAGCAACAGAGTTTGATGTTTTCTTGTGCCAAAGTCTTAGATAACACCGTATCTGTTCCAACTATGCAGCAGGTGTAATTGTTTCAACATGAAAAGGTATTTTTGTTCTTGCATCTCATCAATTGCATTTCAGCTGATAAAAGAAATATGTTCTAGAGATAAGCATAACAGCTAAATGACTGGACAAAACACTAAAACATTAACTGCATTTACACAGAATCACAGAATCAACCAGGTTGGAAGGGACCTCCAAGATCAGGTCCAACTGACCACCCAACCCTAACTAATCAACTAGACCAAGGCACTAAGTGCCTCATCCAATCTTTTCTTAAACTCCTCCAGGGACCCCAACTCCACCACCTCCCTGAGCAGCCCATTCCAATGGGCAATCTTTCTTTCTGTGAAGAACTTCTTTCTAAGATTCCCTACGATCTTTCCCCTTCACAGCTTGAGACTGTGTCCTCTTGTTCTGTTCTACAGATAATGTTATTTAAAAAGTGAATTACTGTTTACATCCTACGAGCTCCAGGATGACACCCATCCCATAAGCACACACACAGATTAACATAGTTTTCTAAAAACACAAACAAAACCAACATTCAAAACAGTAGAATATTTGCTTTCTCCCTTGAAATAAAGTGTAACTATTGCCCTACACTGTACCATCGCATTTTGCAACAATTGTGAAGTCTGCAAAAGTTTCTAAGTAGGCAGAAAACAATGCACAACAAATTTCAGATGTAATTCTGTTTTAAATATAAACTTTTATTCCCCAGCAATTTTTATAAAAGAAAGCATGATGGAGTTTATACTTTCAAAACCTCTTGCATGTTGCCTGTTAAAAATAGGTTATTTTTTCTTAAGCTAAAACTGGCACAGACACTAAATTCAAATTCCTGAAAAAAAACCCAAAATCATCCATTTGCTGACTTTTGGTCTTTTCTCTCTTCCTAAGTATTTAACTTACTGCCACTAGAGTTGGGGTTTTTTTTCTGATTTTCATCCAAGAAACAGATTTGGGGTTTGGGGGGGAGTTTGTTTGGGGGTTTTTTTGGGTGTTTTTCTTTTTTTTGTTTTTTAATGGCAACAAAAATTATCAATAATGAGCAGGATAGATTTTTCTATTTTATTTTTTTTTGTTAAGTGTTATGTGAACATTACACTATGTTAACATGTAGAAAATAGGTCAGGTAGCATGCAAATGAAAACCTTGATCTCCTAAAAGCTTTAATAGAGGCATTACCTACCTGTGAAATTGCTACTATGCATCTTTTCATTATAAATGGAGTGAGAGTGAATGTAATGCTTCTACTTATACTGAACATTTTAATCCCAAAATCTGAATATGCTATACAACAAAGGGTAAGTAATCTGCATTCTCTTTTTAGGTACAGAGGAAAGACTGCATGGAGAGATCAAACATTTCACCTGCAATCACACTAAATGGCTTATTCTCCACCACAGAATTGCTCAGTAGAGGTCACAGAACAGAACAGTGTTTTGTACACCAAGAATATTATCTTCCCATGTAAGTTGCCATCATCAACCTGTCACACAGAGCCATGAAATGTGTCTAGTCCTTTATATATATATATAAATGTGCACTTACATATATAGATAGATATATATGTGTGCATGTATGTATATTTAGCTTCTGTTGCAATCTACACCATATTCATATTTATTTTTAAAGAGATATACTTAAATGAGAAAAAAAAGAGAGTAAAAAATTAAGAAATGAGAAAAAAAGAGAAAAAAAGGGGGAAAATGGAAAAAATGAAGACAAAAAATACAGGAAAGAAAGACTCTTTATTCAGACACTAAGACTATTTTTCTAGCTACAGAGTTATTATATTCAATAATATAAGAAGGAACTTCCTCCCCCCCTAAATCCTTACATAAGTTAATATTGATAGGTGGTGGGGTATGTTTTTTTTTTTTTTAAGCATTCAATGTTTCAAACTATTTTTGTACACATGAAAGCATGTGGACTTTGCTGAATTATTGTTTCTTTTCCCCCACAAAACTGGAAGGTTTTCTACAGCAAGGTGCTTTCACTTCAGTGCTCATAAGCTGAAAACTGCAGGTATAAACTATGCCCAGTGGTTTTGAGATAGGTATATACAAAATATTAGGGCTGGGTTTGTTTGGGCTTTTTTTTTTTTTTTTTTTGCGTTGTTGCTGCAATGAAGATCCCTAAATCATCACTGAAGCAACACTAAGCAAATGAATTTAGGATGCTCACCTACAGCAAAGCTGCACTCTACAACAACACAAAGAATAGGAGCTTTAAAAAGCAAGAAAAGGAAGAGAATATGGATCAAATTAAAATGCTAGGAAAAAGGTTTTTCCATTCACAGCAACCTCAGGCAAGACAATTACTTGTCTGCCACAGGGAGTTTTATCAATAGTGAATGTAACAAAATTATAGAGAGCACAAATGGCCTTTCCAATCAATGATTGTACAAATCCATGTTTGTTAGTGAGTGGCTGTAGAAACTCAGGCAGTTAGTATCTGACTTCCTTTGTCAAGCAATTTATTACTTGTACTAGAGAAAGTTTAAGATTAATTTTCCCTTAGCATTTTGAGAGTGCAAAATATCATTCTTCACTAAATTTCCAAATTTCAGAACAGTGATCCAAAGGGTTAGCTCCTTCATCTTAAATGATTTTGGTTCTTACACTGCAAAATGGCTCTGCCTAGTTAGCATCAGTTTGCACATTTGTTTTTGCACGTTTCTTGCAGACATTGACTCATTAGCAGTCACTATAGAAGGCTAGACATAATGATGCTGCTTCATCTCACAGGTTTTATAGCAAACTGTTACCAGCTTGCTGTAGCTGGGTCTGAAGACAAGCAGACCAGACAGCTTCATTTCTTAAATCCAGAGCCGATTTTCACACATAATTTTGAGATCAAGTCCACAAAGGAATTTCAGGTGTTTCATCTTCACTTGCCTGGTAACAAATATTTTTTTTTGTTCCAGAACTTTGAGTAAATGATACTAAACACAGACCTTCTTAAAAAAAAAATAAATGCCACAACTCAATGATTAGGCTCAGAAATTCATTTGAGAATGAACTAGGTAATTGAAAAAACTTTTTCACTGTGAGGTTGACAAAACACTGGAACAGGCTGCCCAGAGAGGTTGAGGAGTCTCCTATGGACACAGTCAAAACCTGCCTGGATGCATTCCTGTGTGACCTACTCTAGGTGATCCTGCCCTGGCAGGGAGGTTGGGCTAGATGATCTTTTGAGGTCCCTTCCAATCCCTAACATTCTGTGACTCTGTGTAATTGGCTCAGTTCTTCTGGTTGGTCCAAACATTGGTCAGTGTCCAGTTCTTCACCTGAAAGAGCTTTCAGGTAGTGATCCAGGAAGCCAAAGATTTAGAGAAAAGTCTAGCAGCCATTTCCTGTGAGCTTCATCTTGACTTGGAAGTACTTGATTTAAGAGAAGGCAACTAACAGCGCATTGTGGAAAGCAGTGTGTAGTGCAATGAATGTGCATATCCAGTTCCAAGTACAAAATCGACTTTGAAACTGGAACGGAGTCAGATTTCTCAAGCTATTATGTAATACTGATTTATTATTCTTATACTAATTAATAGAATCATACAGAAAATCTTTTTCTTTGCAAACAGTAAAAAATGAAAAGTAAATATCAATGAATATTACCTGAGCCACAGAACTGCCCAGTTAGGAGGGACCTCAAAAGATGTGGGAAAGGGAGCCTGGATGAGATTATACAGCACCCTCTCCAAACACATCTTGAAAACTTCCAGTGATGGGGCTTCCACCAAGTCCCTGGGGAGGTTGTTTCAGTGAATGATTGTTCCTACTGCAAAATTTTCTTATCATGAGATAAAACTTGGTGTGGACCAATGTGTAAAATTGCTCCCTATTTTGTCTCTGTGTCCCTTGTGAACAGATGGTCTCTACCCTTGCTGTAGCCACTCCTTAAGTATTTTGCTTTTGCTCTTCAGTGCATTGGTCCAACACAATGTCTTTAATTTATTTTTCAAGAATGTTTTACCAAATCTATATGAAACAAGTGACAAGGGCCTTGAACATCTTAGGATTTTATTTTATTCTTTATTTTTAAATTATTTGTTTTGCCTTGGTTATTTTGGTGGTGGTGGTGGTGGCTTTTTGCCACTGTATCTGCATCTTGCTGGTTACATTTCATCTCTTTTTTAGCTTCTGAGACCAGAATATGCATAGTGCTGTAAAAAGGGCTTTATCAATGCCTATAAACATGACAGACTTTTTAAGAGATATATTATGTTTGCTGTATCATCATCCATAAGAGATTAATTCAACTACAGCTGTTACCTGAAGTGCCACTTCCAATAGACATGATTTTGTTTTGGAGTGTTTCATAATATTATTAGCTATGAGTTGCCCCAGTTTCCTTCAATGTTACCAAAGTCCCCACTGGCATATTTCTCATTCTTTCAGTAATGTCATTAGTCAACATATTAATGAGGATGAATCTGAAAAATTATCCTTCAAAATTGTCATTACTGAATCCTATCTAGAGAACTCTTAATATAAATCCTGTGCAGGCTCTTGCTTAGACAGTTCTTTATCTCCTTTATAGTTCTTTAACTCCTTTATAGTTCTTTATCTCCTTTATAGTTCTTCTGTTTCCATCAACTGCACTTTAAGTCACTCTAATGTAGACATTAAATAAATTATCTATTTAAATTCAGGTAAATTATAAATCCTTTAGCACCTGTTAAAAGATATTCAAAATTTTGTTCTAAATTAATGTACTTTTTTTTCAGATTCCTGATTAAATGTCCAATGTCTTCATGATAATCATCCACTTCAAGTAATATTAACAGCTAGTTCTGAATTTTCAAATGAAGATTGCTCAAATGTGAATATCACAGTTCTAGTTGAATCAAATATACATTCAAATATTTGATTTTCATTTTCCTGCCATTTGACTTGTTACTAATCACTGTTCCATAACAAATTGTCTGGGACAAATTACAAAAGTTTTTAACCTATTTTTTGCTACTTTTACTTTTATAATATTCCATTAAATTTGCCAATAGTTCTTTGAAAGTCCTTTATAAACAACAGTCCCTAGTGACTATAAAAAAAGGTTTTGTTCACATGCCATGCCAAATACTAATCCAAGTTGAAGAAGCTGCAGGAAAATGAATTAACAGGTTTTTAAAGCCCTTAATCAAAAAAAAAAAAAAGTGAAATATCTTTAAAAGTTCTAACTACATTTTTCCTTCTTCCCTTTTTTTTTTGTTTTTAATTAGTAACATGGGGTGGGGGGAGGAAAAAACACATAGAAGGTTATCAGATTAGTCAAACTTGACTTTCTCTTGGTAAATCCATGCTTGCTGCTCCTGATAGCTTCATTTTATTCAATATGCCTAGAGATGACCTACAAAATGAACTGCTCCATCACCTTTCCAGGGATGGATGTGAATTTGTTAATATGGTGTGGGGGAAGAATGAAATAGAGGGATGCAAATGCTCCATTTGGGTGTCTTTAATCAGCTCATAAGTGATGTGACCAACAGATTATATAACCAGTTCAGATGCTAACTGAAACTTATTTTCAAGTTTTTCAGCTGTCTGTAATTACTGCAGTATTAATATCTCCCTTGCAAATTCAGTTTGTCTAAACTTGCAGAGGCTGAGCTAAGGGATTGCAGAAGGGCTTGCAGAAGCAGAAAAAATATTTTTCTGTATCCTTCCCTTTGTGTAAGAGCTCATAGTGAAATACTCATCAAAGTAAATTGAATGTTAAGTAATAAATCATAATTACATATGCAGAGAGATGATAACAATAAACAGTAAAGCAAAACAAACTGTAATCCAATCACAAAGGCAAAGCATGCAAATGAAACAGGTTAAAGATGCTGACTTGGCAGTGTTAACAAAGATTCCTAGAGAAAGAATACAGGTTAGCACAGAAGGGAAAAATAAATCTATTAGCAAATATAATCTCCCCAATGTGCTTCCTTTTTGGGACATGTTTAATGCTTCTATTAACAAACCTCCAAAGATTTGGCATTGAATATTCAAGGGAACAGAATCAATGTTAGGGAATCATATCATTCCCTGCCAGAAAGGAAAGAATTCATTACTGCTATTGAGAATTTATTTAAACACATGAAATAAAAAAAAAAAAAAAATCACCAAGACACTGTATCAAGTGATACAGGATCTGAGTGCTTGAGATCTATGGAGTTCTCATGGTAACCACCATGCCTGAAACTAGGACATGTGATTTCTAGTCTGGAAGCAGTTGGCCTCATTGCTCTTGTCTGTCTTAAGTCAGATTTTTGTTTGTTTCATTCCAATGCTGTGTGACAAAATACAGCCAAGCTTTACATGTACAATAAATCCAAGAGATCAACATATTATATGCTAAAAAGTTAGTCAGGTTAATACTTCCAGTTGAAAGAAACCTCAAAGATCATCCAGTCCAACCTTCAACCCAGCACTGAAGGGTCAAAAGTAAACCACGTTCCTGAGTGCCAGGTCTGCATGCCTCATGAACACATCCAGGGACAGTGACACCACCACTGCCCTGGGCAGACCATTCCAATGTTTGAGAACCCTTTCAGTGAAGAAATATTTCTTAACATCTAGCCCAAACCTCCCTTGGCACACCTTGAAACCATTTCCTCTAGTCCTGTCACTTGACACCAAGGAGAAGAGGCTCCTAATGAAGAACCACCTTAGTCAACTGCTGTGCATAGATATATACAATGCTCCATTTCTGGTCAGGAAATCTTTAGAAGACCCTTAACTACTAAAAAATGACATCCCTACCTCTTAAAAAGAGTACATCTTTGTTTGATAAAGTGTGACTGAATGTGCTCAGATAAGATGAGCTAAGTTTACTTATAAATTAAGTTTACTTTTCTATTTAAGAAAAAAATAAAATCCATAAACTATCCACATTTCAGAAAACTTAGCAGAAAATCCTTTCTTTTTTTGTTCATCTCTATGACTACATTTTGACTCACTGCAACTAAAACATATCGAGCTAACAGCACCTAGAGCAGAACACAGGTAATTTGATTTTTAATTGGCAAAAATCCCTGGGCAACATTTAGCTTCTGTGGTGATGTCTACAATTAGTTGTACACACTGCAATATGTTTCTCAGCATTGGTGATTTCTAGTCAAAAGAAGCATTAATTGCATTCTGAGAAAGTTTGTCATGCAGCTGCTGGGATTCTCCACTAGCAAGTGACACACTGTGTCTGCTGCTTCCAAAATGCTCTTCCATTTGACTTAGGGAAGAGGTCTGCTTGGCAATGTGCTAATATTTGAGGTCCAAGCTAAGAATCACAACTGACTTACAAAATACTAATTCCTAGCATCATTCGTGTCACAGGTGTAGAAGGGATATAATTTTAGCTAGAATTCAAATATTTCAATCTGGAACACAAAGTGGCTTACAGGTGGCACAAATCTGTAAGCATTTAATCCTCCCAAGGGACAAGAAATTGATATTAGCTTTTCAGATGGCATCCAACATTCTTAGGCTGCAATTACTGTGGGAAGACTCAGCACAGGGCCTGAGCCCCTAGAAACACAAAGGCAATACTGGGTACCAGCACTTTGCCATTTTCCAGACAGGCTTTTGCTCACTCTCTGGTACTTCCAACATGTTTTCACTCTTCCCATTTGCTATTCCACATCTAAACAAATGAGAACCCTCACATTATAGGTTGGGGACTGACCTGTTGGAGAGCAGCGTAAAGGAACAGGACCCTGGGGTCCTGCTGGATAGAAGGATGACCATGAGCCAGAAATGTGCCTTTGTGGCCAAAAAGGCCAATAGCACCCTGGGGTTTATTAGAAGGTGTGTCCCTAGTAGGAATATTGTGCCCAGTTCTGTGCCACTCAGTTCAAGGACAGAGAACTGCTTGAAAGAGTGCAGCACAGAGCCACGATGATGATGGAGTGGAACATTTTCCTTATGAGGAAAGGCTGAGGGAGCTGGGGCTCTTCAGCTTGGAGAAGAGGAGCCTGAGGGGTGAGCTAATTCAGGTTTATCAATATGTGAAGGGTGAGTGTCAGGATGGAGGAGCCAGGCTCTTCTCAGTGATATCCTGTGATAGGACAAGGGGAACGGGTGCAAGCTGGAGCATAGGAGGTTCCACGTAAACAAAAGGAAAAGCTTTTTCACTGTGAGGATGACAGAACCCTGGAGTAGGCTACCCAAAGAGGTTTGGAGTCTTCTTCTCTGGAGACATTCAAAACCCACCTGGATGCATGCCTGTATGACCTACATTAGGTGATTCTCCTCTGGCAGGGGCGTTGGACTGGATGATCTTTCAAGGTGCCTTCCAATCCCTAACATTCTGTAAAGGGGCAACTGAGGAGCAGAGAGCACAACTGATAAGTTTTACAGATTTAATGAATTGCATCTGCCAATTTAGTTACTAAAAAATATCCCAGATATAACATTGTTCAAAAAAAAAAGCATTTATACATTCAAGATGTCACTCTGAAATCACACTTTAAAGCCAATTTTTCACACTTTCAATGCTAAGTCAGCACTAAGTCAGCATTAAGTCAGCTGGTGACATTCAAGATGTCACTCTGAAATCACACTTTAAAGCCAATTTTTCACACTTTCAATGCTAAGTCAGCACTAAGTCAGCATTAAGTCAGCTGGTGACATTCAAGATGTCACTCTGAAATCACACTTTAAAGCTAATTTCTCACGCTTTTAATGCTAAGTCAGCTAAGTCAGCACTCTACATCTGGAGTACTGCATGCAGTTTTGGTCCCAGCTGTACAAAACAGATGTGGACAGGCTGGAAAGTGTCCAGAGAAGGACCATGAAAAAAATCAGAGGACTGGAATACCTGTCATATTAGGAAAGGCTTAGAGAACTGAGTTTGTTCAGAAGGCTCAGGGGAGATTATTACCCCATACCAGTACCTAACTTGGTGGCTCCCAGAACAAGGGGAACTCATTTTTACAAGGAAAAGACAAGGGACAATGGGTACAAGTTACTCCTGGAGAGATTTTGATTGGAATTCAGAAGGAAATTTTTCACAATGAGAACAGGTAAACAGTGGAGTAATCTCCCAAGAGAAGTGGTGGATCTCCCTCCACTGGACAGTTTTAAGACTCCACTTGACAGGTGCTGGGTCATCTCATTTAAACTACACTATCACCTAGAAAGGTTGGACCAGATGATCCTTGAGGTCCCTTCTAATCTGGCATTCCATAATCCAGTAAGTGCTGGACAAGGGTCTTCCTACATTTGGAATGACTCAGAAATTTTCTTTAGAAAGCCTTTTTACCAAGACAACAATAAATAATTTTAACTTTGAAATAGGACAGAACATTTCTGCCTCCATTGAAAGGACTAAACATTTAATTAGATAATGGGAAACCAAAATCCAAATATCTTCTCTTTTCACTGCCTTTCTGCACATTAGATCCCCAAAAAAAGTGTTTTAAAATTTTGGGTATTTTCAGATTCAGCCAAAATTTACATTCCATGGGAAGCAGTGGGGGAAAAAAATGGCAAAGACCTACTTCAGTCAATTAGAATTTGTAGATAGTGATTTCCTACTTTGGGAAGATTTTTCATTGAGCTAATTTTATTATGTCAAGAGTCTTAGCTCCTGTAAGAGACATTGTGTTGCTACCATGGTGCATGTGTTTGAGAGCCTTCATGTGCCTTCTGCTTTTCTTCTTGGGTTGGCAGCTGCTATGCTGTGACAGCTCAACTACTTGATCATCCTGAAGAGAAACAGTGTACTTGGCAGCAGCAGGAACAACTTGCCTCTCCAGCAGCAGGGTTGTTATAAACAGAGTAGCAATGGGGAATCACAGAGGTAGAGGAGCAGCAAACAGTAAGATATTCTGATATTGAAGTCAATTTTAACATCTTTAGTGTAGTGACTGCATTACATTCACTCCTCTGTTGCCACACATGACCTTAATCGTCAACCTGCATTAGCAGCCTCACAGAGCCTTCAAAAATATCAGTCACCTAACATGTGCACTATTATGTTTCATTAAAAGCATAGTTAAGACATGCCAAATTGGTCACCAAAATTTAATGATCCATTGCATATTTATCTTGGCAGCCAGTTAATCAACTGTAATGACAAGCAACACAACAATGCCTAGCTGGTGAACAAACATGTGTTAGCATTAATAAAGTTCTTAAAACACTGACTACTGTCAGACTTAGCCAGTGGTCAGAAATGGAAAGAAAAAAAAAAGATAAGAAATGAAAAAAAAAAAATCAGCTGTCCTTACTAGTGTGGAGTTTTATGCACATACATAGAATCAAAGAATTTATAGAATCACCTGGGTTGGAAGGAGAGGTCATCTAGTCCATCCTCCCTGCAGTCAGCAGGGACATCCTCAAAAAGATCAGGTTGCCCAGAGCCCTTCAAGTCTCAGCTTGAATATCTCCATACTTGAGGCCTCAACCACCTCTCTGGGTAACCAGTTCCAGTGCTCAACCACCCTCGTGGTAAAGAATTTGTTCCTAACATCCAATCTAAATCTGCTTTTCTGTAATTTAAAACCATTGCCCCTCACCCTATCACTGTTGGCCTTTATAAATGGTCTCTCTCCATCATTTTTGTAGACTGAAAGGCCACTATTAGGTCTCCCCAGAGCCTTCTCTTCTCCAGGCTGAACAACCCCATGTCCCTCAGCTTGTCCTCATAGCATAGGTGTTCTTCCAGCCCCCTGATCATTTTTATGGCTCTCCTCCAGACCTTCTCCATCAGGTCCATGTCCTTCCTGTGTTGAAGGCAGCAGAGCTGGACACAGCACTGCAGGTGCAGTCTTACCAGAGCAGAGTGGCAGAATCACCTCTCTTGATCTGCTGACCATGCTTCTTTTATATTTTCATAATTGTTTTCATAACTCTGTATTTCTTAGATGTAACAAAACCATAGCGATTTGGTGATTGTCAAAGTGTCCTTCAGGGAAATATTAATTATTTCCTCAAATAAAGAGGAATCTCCTAGGTGGTACACTCTGCACTGCAATCAGTGTACTGTAATAGTACTACTATTATATTGCAGTATGGTGTAAGCAGTTCTACTTACAGCCTTGGTGAAAGATAACAAAACATTTATCAACACAACAAAAATAATTTCCCAAGTCAGCAACCATAATAACATAAATAAAACTCTGTATGTTTGATGTTCACATCTGTTAAGAAAGTAGTCTACAACAGACAGTAGTATTCTATCATTTGGTCCATGTTAAAAATCTCCCAGGAGTAATCTTCCCAGCAATAAAACTTCTTTGATCTGGTATTCAAACACTGCAGTGGGAGCAGACCTTGGTAGCATGCACTTTCCAGAGTCATAGTTAAGAAAATGCAATGCAGATGCAATTTAATGTATGTTTTTATAGGCAACTGCATTCTAACTCTGTGACAGATTTCAAGCCACTTGATGTCAAGGCATATCAAAGCAGAGAGGAATAATTTCCTGCCTCTTTGACAGAGACAAAAACTCTGAGCAGAGTACAGACACATTCCGCCTGGAAGCCCACAGCTGCAGCAAACATATGGAGCTGCCATGGAAGAAAAGCTGTTCAGTTTGTGGAGTGAGACCCTAATCAAAGTGATTGATGCTGGATATGAGGCAGAAATGTGGCAGACATCCCTTTAGAAAGAAGATACTCGAGAGATAAGTACAAAATATTCTAATAAATGGAACAGGATGAAACACCTGTAATGCCCCTAGGATAGGTGTTAAAATCCCTTAGAGTTAGCAATGTACCATTTTCCTTAATACAAAAACATTGAAGATAGGAAGTAAAAATGAATCACTTGTGCAGTACTAACCATGGCATCTAGATTATGGCCATTCTATCTTCCTTCTGTGCATATCTGATTCTTAACACTGTTATTTTATCCTTTTGTGGTAGTTGGAACTGTTCTGTTACTTTCCACACTGGGAAAAGATGTGATCCTGTACTTTAATAGGATACAAAAGTAGAGTGGTGTCAGTGGTCCTCATTTTAAAGGCTAGATTCTGGTAAACTTGCTTACACTGAACAATATCAAAGAGTAACTATATAAAAGCCACTGGACCTTTGCCATTGTTGTTGAGGGAACCATCCTTATTGAGTAATTAGAGCAGGATTATGAAGGTACAAGACAAGAAGCAACTAGACATAGGTATAGGTCAGTCATGCTGCTTTTCATCTTAGCTAGAGTGTAGCATGAGTGAAAATGAAGTTGTATTTTCAGAAGTTCATTAGAGAAAAGCTGAGAGAGGTAAAGATAACATGCCTATCAGTAAAAGTTAATCAAACATTATTAGAATTTCATTACAAAACTCTCTATTGTTAAACACCAGAAATGCTCAGTTCCTCTGTTGCCTTTATCTAGCATCTGACCCTTCCTTTTGAAAAATGATATGGAAACAGGTTCTCAAAAAAGAAAATAAAAATCCCCAAACTTTATTCATATGCATTAGATCACACACAGGCTCTGAGCCATAAAATATGACAAGCACATAACTACAAATAGCTATTGCTAATTATAGATTTGTCAAAGAATGTCTTAGCAAAAATGCAGAGCAGTGACCGTTTCACAGTAACTAAAGTGAATTCTCAAGAGTAAATATAATCTATAACAGAGAGAAAAGCAGATTTTAGTAAATTTATAAGAAATCTCTCAATCAGATGAGTCTTACCTCAATTTAGATTATTCTAGTGTACTGTACATCAAGTGCCAAACTAAAACAGTCAATTATTTCAGCTACTATAGATAAGAATAGACTTAAATAACTTTCAGGCTGTAGCTTAGTTCACTTAGACTGTCTGACATTAACTAGTTTGATAAGCATTTAGTCCAAACTGTCTTTCTAAGTATTCCAGGTATTTAATGAGGACCAAAAAGGCAAGGAAAGCATAGAAAAGATATCTAAAACAAATGAAACAGATTTGCCTTTTGGAAGTTCTAGTCTTTCTCCATGGCTCTGGGCAACCTGATCTAGTGGGAGGTGTCCCTGCCCATGGCAGAGGGGTTGGAACTAGATGATCCTTGAGGTCCCTTCCAATCCTAACAATTCTCTGATTCTATGACTTAAAAATATGACTGCACAGCTAACTTAGAATAGACAACTAACTTCTAAATAGATCAATTCAGGTAAGATATTTCCTAGTTATTCTGTCAGTGTCAACAGCCTGCACCTTTAAAATTTGATGAAAAATATCCAGGACAGTGGCAATAATTCTGTATTTGGCCACCTACATATTTAGGGATAAGACTACAAAAAATTACAATTTTTACATATTACATATGTAAATATGTAAAATGTAAATATGTAAAATGTAATACATATACAATTACATATTATAATTTTTCTCCACTTAATTCCCCTAACGAGGATGACTGAGATACTCAATTGCCAGTTGTGCCTTCACTACACACAGACTCACACTCTAGACTCACCTGAGCAGAAAGCATGAGAGTATAGCTTGCACACAACTCCTTCACATCCTAGCAGCATAAGGAGACCAATTTCTTAACTGCTGGAACTGGCTCATGAGCATGGGACCCTTGTGGTGTCCTTTTAGTAATTAGAATGAAAAGGCCAGCTAGTGAATTTAGACAATCTTTACTACATTTCTACTATTTTTTTTTAACTAGAAACCTTTGCTAAAACTACAGTATTTTTTTAAAGTAATAGTAAAATAAGCAAATAATAAATAAAGCCCCACTGAACTCAAGGGTAGGTAGTTCTCCAAAGATTTTGTCTCTCCCATGTGTAGTTTTCACTTTAAAAACCTCTGAAGACAGTCTTACTGATGAAGGCTTTGCTAAAAAGTTTTCTATACAGTTCTAGACAAGGTTTAGATGTAATAGAGGTTCTTGATGTGCTGAAGTTGCCCTCTGCATCAAGAAACAGACAATGAAGAGCTGTCCCTGAAGAGTCATGAGAAGGTCAAAAGCTTATGGTTAACATTTAGAGATGAGGCAACAAAGGGGACTTTGTGGGTGGTCTCTATTACAGGCTGCTTGATCAGGAGGAGCCTATTGATGAAGCCTTCTTACTCCAGCTACAGGAGCCTTTGTGCTCACAGGCTCTTGTCCTGCCTGGGGACTTCAACAACCCTGACATCTGCTAGAAAAGAAGCATGGAGAGCTGCAGGTAACCCAGGAGACTCCTGAAATGCCCAAAAGAGAAATTCTTAAGACAAGTAATAGACAAGCCTATCAGAGGAGATGCAATAGTGGGCTTGCTGGTCACCAATGCATGTGAGCTACTCAGTGATGTCAAGATTGGAGAAAGCCTGTACTGTAGTAATCAGGCACTGGTGGAGTTTGCAGTCCTGAGGGACATGAGTCAGAGAAAGAATGAAAATTCCAGTTGCTCCAGGAGTTAGTCAGCAAGACTCCCTGGGAAACTGCCCCTCAGAGACAAGAGAGAAGAATAGAACTGGAATATCTTTAAGAACAGCTTCTATAGAGTGCAAGAGCCCTCTCTCAAAATGCTGCTTTAAAAGGCAGCTTTTCATTTTATGCAGTCCAGGCAAATGTGCAAGAACTACACACCAAGGAAGTAGTAGCAGCAAGCACAGCAGATAACTTCTTTCCATAAAAGATAAATATTCATAACACTTACAGGGCAATCAAGCCTTGTTTAATCTTTCTTTCCCAATAAAGTTATTTTCTGTCTTTTTCATACATGTAACAGTTGCTGTCTTCTATTCACCATCTAAACATGTTCTCTTTTAACTCTTACAGGTCCTTTAACTCAAGGTGTTAAATTATGTTGAAAATTTAACAGAAAGTGGTATGCTTGTTTTTTCAGGATTTGAGGGGGTTTGGTATGTGTATATACATATACATGTGTGTGTGTATATATATATATTTCATTCTAGTAAAAATAATACTACTGTATTACAGATTTAGACAAAAATCTGTATGAATCAACCAAGAGAATTCTGTAAGAGGAAGGAAAGACAGCCAGTCTATCTCACAGATATCTAACTTTATATTTATAAGTCCTTATTGCTTTTAGAATAATATGTATCTAATAGGTTGTCAGACAAATGAGTTGTTAGGGAGTTGGATTATACTCATTGACAGGTAAAAATTACATCTCTGACCCTCTCTAAAGCCTAATCCCTTCCTAAGACAGTTCTGTCTCTTTTTCCTCTTATCTTTCGTCTTATACCAGCTCCTGTAGCTTGCACTGGATTTATTTCCTACATCCAAGGTCTCCCAGTTTTTCAGTAGAGCTTTTTTTTTTTCTCAGATTCTTGTAGGTTTGCCATCTTGACCTGTCCACACTGCCCCTTAAATATTATTCATGAAATTCCTTAGCAAGGTTCCTATCTTCAGTAAGATTTTTGCTTCTTTCAGACTTTATCCATCCCTGTCTCTCAGCTATCATTTAATCTCCAAAATCCACTTAGCCAAAACATAATAGCTTGTCAACTCTTCCTCTTTTCATCATGACTAGTCTTTGGATCTTCCTCCTTCAAGGTTTTGTGAAGTTTAAAGACAGACAAACATGGCTTTACAGAAGCTGAGAATACTACTTTCAAATAAATACAAGTCTTGAAATACTGACATGATAAATGTCACCTCCTTAAATATGCATCAATATATCAAAGCTTGAGAATACTTTGGTTCTAAAAATTCCAGTGAATGTATTGAAATTGTGCTATTATATTGACTCTTTGAAGTTGTCTACCTACACTCCAGTAAAGCCTTTGACACTGCTTCCCACAGCAGTGGGAACAGACTTTAAAACAGAATCTAACTTGACTTAGAGTCACCTTTTCCTCTCTAATTCTGTTTCAACATCTTCCCATTCAATCCCTTTTTCCTAAATCATGATTTTTTTCTTCTTAGGGTTTTTATTTGTGAATGATTAAATGTCAGATAAATAGTTGCACCTTTGAGTTAGCATAAGCTTGTCTCCTATGACTCACTCAGTTTCCAGGAAGTTATAAAGGTGATGAATAATACCAAGAGCTGAAGTGCATTATGTCCAAGGAATGAATGCTTTTAGCATACGTAGTTTTATGCATATACTTCGTGTATGATTATGCAACTGTACAATTAAAAAAGTTTTAATTAATTTTGAAAAGAAAATGTAATCAGCTTGCCTGAAATCTAATAGAGAACAAATGTTATTGGCTAATTTTGAAGGAGCTAAAGCAAAAAAAGGACTGTGAAACCTACAACCATCAAAATAAATGAGGAAACTGATACTAACTTCAGTAGGAGGAGAGCTGGACCTAAGTTTGATAAGCTAATAAATGCAAGGTAAGATCGTACAGAGGGTTCCCAAAGAGCATTGAAGTTGAAAGTCCAACTGTTTCCATCTGTTTCACTTGGCTCCTTTACCAATTTACCCTCTTTTGAATGATGAAGCAAAACCAAAGTACAAAATCTTCTAAATCTGTTCAGGAGACTCATGAAACACAACCACGTGAAAATAACCACACTTTGATTTGCAGCTAGACTTCTGCACACGTCAGTGGGAGGATAACCACTCGTTTGAGAATCACAGCTGTATTTATCTGCCCTTTCAGGTTTTGCACAAATGAGACCTCACATTTACAACAGTTTTTGACAATGTGCTGTCTGTATTGTAACACTACACAGATCATTAGCATCCATTTTTAGCCACCGGCGCAGGTCACGCTGCTGAATATTTCAAAACCTGTAAAGCCTATTAATTAGTAACACTGGCAGTTGTGTGATGGCTTATTGTTATTCACCAAAGAGCTTTAGCTGGGTTTAAAATGGTATAACTAAAGGGCTCTTCTCCTCTTCTACAATCTCATACAGGGACAAACCCACACAGACACAAACTCCTACATAATATGACCTTAATAACTGAAAGCGAATGCCTCTGAAACAAACAATCTCTGCTCAAAAGAAAAAAAATCATATTTTAGCAATTTTTGACAACACAATAGACAAATTCAAGAAGATGCACATCCCAGAAACAACTGACTTTAGTAGATAAGATTGTAAATCCCAAATTTCTTTGGAAATAACATTTACAGTTCTTATTACCTGCACGTAAATCCCAATAACATAGCCTGACTGAATGCTGACCATAATAAAAAAGACATTTCTTTCCGTGTCCATTGGAAAAGTTTCCGTCTGTTTTATGTGCTTGGCTTTATTAACAATTCCTCTTCTTCCCTTTTGAAACAGAAAGCAAAAATCAAAGTACAAAATATTCTGAACCTACTCAAGTAACCCAGTGGTTGTACTCAAAGAAAACGCAGATCAGTTGTAAAGTCAGCCCCTCGGTTTTAACATGAAGTCAGGAACATAAAACCATGCAAAAGGAAGAAATTAATATTTATAGATGCTGCAGTGTGTGCTTCTCACAAGACCTCACAACTCTGAAGTCACAAACTTCTTTTACTTGGAGAAGAATAATCTTGTTTAACTAAAATGACAGAAGCTTCAACGACGAAACACCCATATACCTTTAAACAGATATTATTAGGTAGCAACATTAACTAATAGATCAAACACTTCATTGGTAGGCAGGACACTCTAGATATGCATCTATTTCCAGGTGAGCGGTATCCCTCCATGACATCACTTGTTTCTTCCAGAGAGCTGCAAGTCTCTGCGGGCTGTCTGCCATGTGCTGGCATCAGTATGTCTCAGTTATCCCTGCATACCTCAAGTGGCAATAGATGGCCCCATGAAAAATCTTACTCCTAGTCAATACAGGCAGTGGACTGAGGCAGACACTTCACTACTTAGTGTGACCATTTTAGAGGGAGAGGAATTGTCCTTTAAATTCACTGATTTTATTTATCAGGTGTCCATAATTCTGATCATGTTAGAGCTGTAGGTACTCATGTCGATACCTAAAAGACAGGAATCTTATTCTTAAAAGGTATCCCTGTCTCAGACATCCAGTGTCTCAGGAGCCTACCTAAAGTTCCCAGAACAAATGCCACTACCAGTCAATGAATCATAAATGTGAATCATAAAGGTGTGAATCATAAAGACTAAGGAAAAGTGTTGAAAAGTGAAACTATACGAACTAAGTGAAACAAACAATTGAGGGTGAAAGCCTAAGTGGAACGTAAAAAGCTCCAAGAAATAATGATTTCCAGATTAGGAAAGAAAAATGTGCTGAAAATTATCACTGCAACAGTTGAATTGTGAAGGAGCTGGGAAATATTGGAGAGGCAGAAAAAGGAGTGTAATTTTCTTTTATTTATCTTCAGAAGTCTTACAAAATGTAAGCATTTAGAGTTTGAAAGGTCACAAGCAGATTTCTCAAGGCCTTTTGCTTTCTCATGAAGAAGACAGAAATTATATTTATCATTGCAAGACTAAAGAATAACTTTGAATAAGTTGAATAAAGAATAATTTTGAAATATCACATTGGAAGTTCATTAGAGGAGCTTCATTTCAGAAAAGTTTTCTTGCTGCAGTATATCACTAACATTTCTCAAAATAACTCTCTTCAAAAGAAGGAAAAATTGTTTCTCCTAATGAGCAGAAGCAGATGAACTAGGAGTCAAGTTATTTTGATACAAATCAAAATGGCAGATTCCTAGCTAGCTGAACTTCTTTTTTTGACACAAAACTTCAGAAATCATCTGCTGAGAACATACTAAGAACATGCAGGAGAGCAGTGAAGGGGAAAAGGACCTGGGGGTCTTAGTGGATGGGGGATTGACCATGAGCCAGCAATGTGCTGAAGTGACCAAGAAGGCCAAAGCCATTCTGGGGTGTATTAGAAGGGCTGTGGTTAGCAGGCTGAGGAAGGTTCTCCTCCCCCCCCTCTACTCTGCCCTGGTGAGGTCACATCTGGAATACCGTGTCCAGTTCTGGGTCCCTCATTTCAAGAAGGACCTCAGGGAACTGCTTGAAAGAGTCCAATGCAGAGCCACAAAAATGATTGAGTGGAACATCTTCCTTATGAGGAAAGATTGAGGGAGCTAAGGCTCTTTAGCTTGGAGAAGAGGAGAATAAGGGGTGACCTCATTCATGTTTGTAAAGAGGTAAAAGGGGAGTGCCAAGAGGATGCAGTCAGGTTCTTCTGGGTGATGCCCAATGGCAGGACAAGAGTCAATGGGTGGAAGTTGAGGTGTAGAGGGTTCCATGGAAACATGAGGAAAACCTTCTTCACTGTGAGGGTGACAAAACACTGGAAGAGGCTGCCCAGGGGGGTTGTGGAATCTCCTCTGGAGATATTCAAGACCTGCCCGGATTGTTCCTGTGTGATCTGGTATGGGTGATCCTGCTCTGGCAGGGGGGTTGGACTTGATGATCTTTCCAGATCCTTTCCAGTCCTTAACATTTTGTGATTCTGGGATACTAGCACCTAGACTAAGTATCTCTATATTGAGATAGAACTTACAGGAGATCTCCCTCTCTAGTGTTAAGAAAAAATGTTATGAAATGTTTTCTGGTGGAAATTAAACATTTGTTGTTACATAGCAGTTGAAATGCCCTAGCAGAAAGAATCTTATATTGTTCAAAAGTGTGTATTTACACACAGCCAGAAAACAAACAAACAAAAAAACCCACAAAAATCTACTCCAATTTACTTGTCCTCTGTGATTTTTATAATTGTTCAGAAACTATTAGACTAATATTTGTGATTTCATCTTGTAAAATCTGTTTTCTCTCAGGTAGCTGTCACCTGCTAGAGAATATAGGAAATTAACTAAATAATACTTTGTGAATCTATTTTACCACATAATTTCTTATTTCCTATGACCTGTAAAGTGTCTGTCAGCGTGCAAGAAGTGAAAACAGAGTTGTTCATAGAATCATAGAACCAGAGGACCACAGCATCATATAAGCATAGAAACATAGAATGGCTTAGGCTGGAAGAGACCTTAGAGATCATCTAATCCAACTTCCCTGCCATGGGCAGGGATGCCTCTCAACTAGACCATGTTATCCAAGGCTCCATTCAACCTGGCCCTGAACATCTCCAGCAATGTGGCATCTGCAACCTCTCTGGACAATCCATTCCAGAGTATTGCCACCTCATAATGAAGAATTTCTTCCTAAGATCCAGTGTAAACTTGTTATGACAAGTATTACCTTGCACAGTGACATTATAGTGGCTTATTTCCAAATATGAATATCTTGAATTCTATTTGAAATTAGGTGATCTTCCATGGCAATCTGTAACAGCCAGTCTACTGGACAAGTGGAGGAAAACAAAAGTATTCATCATAAAGAGACCTGTTTGCTTAAAACAAAATAGGAAGAACAGCACTGATACATGGATTTATGTCCATTCATCCAGAACCAGCAGGATTTTTCCTCATGTCAGGCTTTGAATTTGAGTTATCCCCAAAACAAAATTAATGCAGTGGAATCATAATCCAGCACTCTCTCCTCCTAAAGTACTTCACTGCCCCAAAATATCTGCATTTTCACAGGAATTGCTTTAGTGTACCTGGCTCTGTTTTGTGAGAGAGAGAAAAGATATTCTTCTTCAAAAAGATAATCTTTGTCTTTTCTACTTGAAACAGCTTTAGTCAATGGGAATGATGAACACTAAAAAAAGAGCAGACTGAGACTATATTCTGCTGCAATTCAAAAAGAAAAAAAAACAACCACCCAAACTTAGTGGAGTAGATCACTGTCATGATAAACCATATCATGAATTCAGAATTGATCTTCTTGCTGGTCAAGCGAACATTTTTATACAAAGCTCTGTTCATGTCCCATAGCTATTTAGGGTCTGTAGGAGGAAATGTTAACAGTCTCTTTCTTAAGCCTTCTTGTAACTAATACTGCAGCCACTGCCAACTTGGCATTGCTCAGCTTCTGTTGGATTCTGTCTAGAATTTGTAAAGCTCAACAAATCGAGAAAAAATACTTGCCTCACAGCAGCTACAGGATTTTCTCATAGCAGATAAGCATTATGAAATGCTGTTGATTCTATTATTAACATTTCCTAGCACTTAGATGGGCTGCAAATATATGGACCTGCAGTGGCCAATCTGTATTTTAAAATGTATCTCAATTGTTTACAGGTCAGCTGTAAACAATTCCAGGGAACCGTCAGAGAGAAAAAAATCATACTTCCTACAGTAATTTTCATGATGTGATGAAAGTGCAACTTTGAGTGACAGAATGCTTTCAAAATGCAAACAGATTTAACTAAACCCAGAGGCTGGGAGCTTCAGATGCTTCAGTGAGTTAGAAACCTCAACACAGGGTTTTTATGATCTCTGCAATGGAGCCACGTGCTCAACTAAGCCTCTAGGATTTTAGCATTTGACATTTTATTTCAACACACCCTGAAGGACAGCTGTAGCAGACTTCCAAACTCCATGCTATGAGCTGTGAAGATCCTTCACCAGGCCTGAGAATCTAAGACACTGAAGACAAAATATTAAAAGCCTTGAAAGAATTTCTAGTGCACCCAGATCTTAAAATGCCTTGCCATGTATTTTCTCTTGGTATTTTGGACTTACAGTACAGCTGATCCCCTGCTTTATCCTTTCTGTCTTCACCCTGACCATGACTAATACTATTTCCATAACCAATTTCCCCTTTCACAACGAGGATGCTCAGTCAGAATATTCCAGTAGAGTAGAAAAGGCAGCATGAAACTAATATCTACACGATTAGCTAAAATTTCCCATACATTTTCTTTCTAATAAAATACTATTGATTGCATAAATTTTACTGTCTGCAACTTTGGAATGCAACATATTAAGACTACAATATAGAATCACAGAATTGTCAGGGTTGGAAGGGACCTCAAGGATCATCCAGTTCCAACCCCTCTGCCATGGGCAGGGATGCATCACACTAGATCAGGTTGCTCAGAGCCACATCCAGCATGATCTTAAAAACGTCCAGGAATGGGGAACCTACCACCTCCCTGGGCAACCTGTTTCAGTGTCTCACTAACCCTCATGATGAAGAACTTTTTCCTAACACCCAATCTGAATCTACCTACTTCTAGTTTTGCTCCATTCCCCCAGTCCTATCACTGCCTGACATCCTAAAAAGTCCCTCCCCAGCTTTCTTGTAGGCCTCCTTCAGATATTGAAAGGCCACAAGAAGGTCACCTCAGAGCCTTCTCTTCCTCAGACTGAACAGCCCCAATTCTCTCAGTCTGTCTCCGTAGGAGAGGAGATCATCTTTGTGGCCCTTCTCTGGACACATTCCACCACCTCCAGATCCTTCTTGTAATAGGGACTCCAGAATGGATGAAGTACTCCAGGTGGGGTCTCACCAGAGTGGAGTAGAGGGAGAGCATCACCTCCCTTGAGCTGCTGGCCACACTTCTCTTGATGCAGCTCAGGATACAATTTGCTTTCTGGGCTGCAAGTGCACACTGACAGCTCATGTTGAGCTTCTCATCCACCAGCACCCCCAAGTCCCTTTCTTCAAGGCTGCTCTCAAGCCAGTCACTGCCCAGCCTATATCAGTGCCTGGGATTGCCTTGCACTTGGTCTTGTTGAGCTTCATGAGGGTGGCTTGGGCTCACCTCTCCAGCCTGAAGCATTTGGTTTGTTCTTCCCTTATTTTCCAAGTGGAAGCACTCATAATATTATTCAACCCAAATAAAATATAATAAATAGACATAAAAGAATAAAGGTAGTACACACAGTAAAGCATCCATAAATGACTACTAGCTACATTTTCCTTGACAGTTACATGTTTAAGCTCCTATTAATATAAATCTGAGACAACAGTTTCTTCCAGAATATAAATATGCCATTCATACACACACATATATGTCTTTTAATAATATTAGTTTCTATTTTTTTCAAGCAATCTTCCTGGCAGAAGACTTCTATAGGTGACTCATGGTTAATGGGCTAAAAAGTACTAAATATAACTCTATTTGATAGTCAGATTTTAGCTAGGGGAAAATTACCATATATTAATGTCACAATGAAATGTAACTATCAAACTGAAGTTTTGTTTTCCTACACTGCTGAATCACTATTTTTTGTGGCTATTACCTGTATTCTACAGAAGATATTCTACCACCATATTAGACTGTGACTTAGAGACAAAAACTACATGGGATTTTATGGTATATATTAAATTATTACTTTTATATTAATAGTATATATTATGTATTAGATAAATCATTAAATATGTTGTTATATATTGAATTTTATATTACATGAAGTGCCATTATGATTTTTTTGCTGATTTATACATGGAATTTTATATTATATATTAAATGATTACTATTACTTTAATAGCATCTATTATATATTAAATAATTAACTATATTATTATATATTCAATTTTATATTATATGAAGCACCATTGTGATTTCATGTCTGACTTTCTGCTGAAAATTTCTGTTTAAAATGTAACATATCAGTCAGTTTCTCAGAAAGAAATACAGAGAATATCTATTGCTGTCTCAAGTTTAGCCATCCAAGCATTTAACTGCTATTTCTAGGGAAAAAAATAAAGTGTTTGGTTTTTTTTTTTTTTTTGTCTGGCTTGATAATTACATATTATTTTACTGCTATTTGAGATTCAATTAATTTCTAGCATCTGTTTTTCATATGACTGCTTACCTTCCTTGTGCAAAGCAGCTATCTTGTATATCTTTTGGATGGATTAAATAGTCCCTTCAGTCTTAGGCTGTTTCATGTTTTTCACTTTTGTCTGGTATTTATATAGAGGTGTTCATTATTTTTTGTTTGGGTTTTTGCCTTTAATTACTCTGACTTCATTATATCATCTCTTATATATATTATTTTATGAAAACAGTAGTTTGAATGTGCATGATATGACTTAAAAGCCCTAAGCTAAAAGCAAATAATACATTTTAACACAACCAGTTCTTAACAATTAAATTTACAACGACTATTAATAACCACACAATACATTTTGCATTTACTCTGTTAAACAGCCTCAAAATCCTTCTCATAAGCAGGAATTACCAAATCACAGAATGGTGCTGGTGGATGAGAAGCTCAACGTGAGCTGACAATGTGCACTTGCAGCCCAGAAAGCCAACCAGGTCCTGGGCTGCAGCAAGAGAAGTGTGGCCAGCAGGTCAAGGGAGGTGATTCTCCCTCTCTGCTCGGCTCTGGTGAGACCCCACCTGCAGTACTGTGTCCAGTTTTGGAGCCTCTATTACAAGAGGGATATGGACATGCTGGAAGGTGTCCAGAGAAGGGCCACCAGGATGATCAGAGGGCTGGAGCACATATCCTATGAGGACAGACTGAAAGAGTTGGGGCTGTTCAGTCTGGAGAAGAGAAGGCTTCAAGGTGACTTTATTGTGGCTTTCCAGCATCTGAAGGGGGCTACAAGAAAGCTGGGGAGGGACTTTTTAGGCTATCAGGTAGTGACAGGACTAGGGGGAATGGAATAAAGCTGGAATTGGGGAGATTCAGACTGGAAGTGAGGAAGAAGTTCTTCACCATTAGAGTGGTGAGAGCCTGGAATGGGTTGTCCAGGGAGGTGGTTGAGGTCCCATCCCTGGAGGTGTTTAAGGCCAGGCTGGATGAGGCCCTGGCCAGCCTGATGTAGTGTGAGGTGCCCCTGCCCATGGCAGGGGAGTTGGAACTGGATGATCCTTGTGGTCCCTTCCAACCCTGACTGATTCTATGATTCTATGATTCTATGTGGCTGGAACAGACCTCAAGGATCATCCAGTCCAACCTTCAATCCAACACTGAAGGGTCAACACTAAGCCATGTCCCTAAGTGCTAGGTCCACATGCTGCTTACACAGCCCCAGAGATGGGGACTCCACCACTGCCCTGGGCAGACCATTCCAATGTTTGATAACCTTCTCTGTGAAGAAATATTTCCTAATAGCCAATCTAAGCCTCCCCTGGCACAGCTTGTAACCATTCCCTCTAGTGCTGCTGTTTGTCACCAAGGAGAAGAGGCTGCCCCCTCCTTGCTCCAGCCTCCCTTCAGGTAACCGTAGAGAGTGATGAAGCCTCCCCTTCTCCAGACTGAAGAACTGCAGCTCCCTCAGATGTTCCTCACAGGCTGAGTGCTCCAGGCTCTTCATGAGCCTCCTGGCCCTTCTCTGGACATGCTCCAGCACCTCAATATCTTTTCTATAGTAAGGTACCCAGAACTGAACACAATGCTCGAGGTATGGCCTCACCTGTGCTGAGCACAGGGGGTTGATCACCTCCCTGTTCCTGCTGGCCACAGTGCTTCTAATACAAGCCAGGATGCCCTTGGCTTTCTTGGCCACCTGGGCACACTGCTGACTCATGTTCAGCTGACTATCAACCAAAAAACTCAGGCCCTTCTCCAAGTTACAGCTTTCTAACCGCATATCCCCAAGTCTGTAGCATATGTGGGAAGAAAATTTGTTCTCTTGCTTTGTGTGTGTGAGACAGTACTTGTCTTCAAAGTACCTGCCTACTTGGGATACTTTTGAAACCTGTGACTGCTAGTAGGCCCATTCCTGCCTTTAAACTCCATCAATTTATGTGCTAAGAACAACTGATGTACAATCTAGTGCTGAAGTTCCATTCCCGTCAGTAAAATTATTATTAGTGACTTGCACTGGAATAAATACCGAATAAACATGCTGTGGAAACAGATTTTATGTGCACCACTGAAATTTATACAGTGTTCTACCTCCACAGAATCACTAACACAGAAACTTACTGAACATTACAATCCAGTGATTTGTGCCATAATATTTTGAACAGATGGCACAGAGAGTTAAAAAAAAAACCCTAAACAGTTCTTTCTTTTTTTTTATTGAGGGTGCACAATACAAAAATTCTACAGAACCTCTCTTTTCCATGCATTGTATGCTATTCTAGTACCTAATAAAAATAATACTGCTTTGAAGATCTTAATTGAAGACATTCAGTACTTCAGTTTTTATTTGTGTAGAAAGAATTAATAGCTTGATGCTCTATTTCTTTCTATTTGCAGATGCATAAAGCAGTCACTTTAGAAAATGAGCCTTGCTGAATTTATAGCAAGTGTGTTCTTATTTACTCTAATCTCTGCTGGCTCAGCATAACATGGTGCCTTTACAGAGGGCCTACTAGTAAACACATCCTAACAAATTTATAACAGCTAAGGAGGAAAAGGAAAATCTTCCCTTGAAATGTTAGGAAACCTTGTATAAATATAATGGTGTAATATTTGTGTAATGAAAGTACCTCAAATAAATAACATAAAGTGCATCATTTCCATTTAGCAGCTGAGCCCCTGGATGCAGCATTGGTATTTTTCATAGCAGACTGATGACAATGTTTATCTTTTTACATTAACGAGGGTGTAACTCTCAGTTGCCTCCTGTTCTCAGAGCAAAATGAAAGTTTACATCAGCTATAATTCCTAGGAACTCTTTGCATATTTCTGCATTGAAACTCTGGAAATTCATCTTCATGAAGTCATTAAGCTACCTAGATGCTGGGTGATGCTGGTTAAACTGCACAACAAGGTTCTTCTTCCAGGAGATCTTCAAGGTGAGGCTCAACAGGGCAACTTGATCTAGTTGAGGATGCCCATGATTACTGCAGAGGGGTTTGGACTAGACAACCTTTGGAAGTCCCTTCCAACCCAGACCATTCTATGAATCTATGAAGAATATTTCCAGTCTAAATGGTTTTAATTGGAAAGGACTGAAAACCTCTAAAAAAGTTTTGTAATTTAGATAATTTTTGCATATTGGACTGTTCCTCTTGCCAGAATGCACATCTAAATAAGCTAATCAGGCAGCAATGGCATTTCAAAATAATGCCACTGCTTGAATCAAACGCAGATATTAGTATAAATATCCTTAGATAGCTGTTGTATGGAGATAAAAGGCTCAGGACACGTTAAGTACAGAATTGGCTTGAACTTCAAAGTTTTCTGACTCCTGTCTGTGCTTTTCAGACTGTACAATTAAGAACTCAGATTCCTGCAAATCCCCTTTTCATATAATAAGTTGCTATGAGCATCCTGGACTCGAAACCTAGTTGAAATTGTGTTTCCTTCTTTATGCCCCAAGCACTCTCAACTCGCTTGGCATTTTCCTCCTCCAAAAACAACAACAGCCAAAAAAAACAA
>VXBD01028160.1:0-35336 GCA_013399975.1 Indicator maculatus | reverse complement strand
CAAAAAATGCCACCCCCTCCCCCCCCCACACACACAAAACCCCCAGACACAAACACCAAAACACCAAAACCAAACAACCCAACCCAAAACAAAACCAAGAAGACCAATGCCATTCTAGGGTGTATTAGAAGGGCTGTGGTTAGTAGGTCAAAAGAGGTTCTCCTCCCTCTCTACTCTGCCCTGCTGAGGCTGCATCTTGAATCTTGTGTTGAGTTCTGGGCCCCAATTCAAGAAGGTCCTCAGGGAACTGCTTGAAAGAGTCCAGGGCAGAGCCACAAAATGATTAAGGGAATGGAACATCTTCCTTATGAGGAGAGACTGAGGGATCTAGGTCTCTTTAGCTTGGAGAGAGGAGCCTGAGGTGTGACCTCACGAGAATGTTTATAGATATATAAATGGGGAGTGTCAAGAGGATTCAGCCAGGCTCTTCTCGGTGATGCCCAAGGGCAATGGGTGGAAGTTGAGGCATAGGAAGTTCCATGGAAACATGAGGAAAAACATTTTCACTGTGAGGTTGACGGAACACTGAAACAGACTGCCCAGGGCAGTTGTGGATTCTCCTACTCTGGAGACATTCCAGACCTGCCTGGATGCATTCCTGTGTGATCTGATATAGGTGATCCTGCTCTGGCAGGGGGGTTGGACTGGATGATCTTTCAAGGACCCTTCCAACCCCTAACATTCTGTGATTCTGTGAAAAAAAACTTCAAAGATGTGATGGGAACATCAGATCCAAAAAGGTGCAGATCTCTTATTACTAATGACCACGGTATATCAGAGGTAAATGCAGCCCTCAGTATGAGAAAAGACTCTGTTTATTCACTGGAACATCACTAATGTGTTTACAATTCTGAGGATTTGCTTATATGAATCAGAAAACACAATTTAAATTCTTCATGTACTTTGCAATACGAATGTTGAAAGATTATACTCAAGGTTCCACACATATGGGTAGAGGAAAAGGTTAAACCTCTTCACCTGAATAGACTATAGCTAGAAAGAAAGAAAGGAGAAGAAAAGAAAGAAAGGAGAAGAAAAGAAAGAAAGAAACAAGCAAGCAAACAAACAAAAACTCAAATGCACTACTTCAGCTAGAAGAGAAAATTATGTTTTTTTTCTCAAAGAATTAAGACTATTCTATACATTCATTCATTTTCCTAATATTTTGTACAACTACAAGTACAGAAGGTAACCATGGAGTTCTAGGTGTACAAGCAAGTTAAGCAAGCCCTCCTCCTTATCAAGAGATTCACCTACGGGATATTTCCTTTTGTCTGAGGAAAAAAAAAATCTACCTTTCTGCATTACAGAATTACAAACTAAAAAGTCCTCATGTTTCCTGTTATGTTCCAAATTTCTGTATTTAAAATGTGTACTAAAAATCATGGGAGAGGTGCTTGGCTGGGAGTGGGAATATCTGGTATCACTTTTCCATTCCTTTCAACAGACCTCGTTTCTGTAATAATTAAGTTGAACTATCATCTCTGTTAACTAAAACATTTGAATAATTCTCTACTTCTGGAGAATACCCACACTAACCAATTGGTGAACACTGCAACCAATTATTTTTTTTTTTCTCCTCTTAGCTTTATATTTTTAAAATCTAACAGCCAGGCAACGGTTGATTAAAAGCACAATGCTTAATGGATGTATTATCACTAGGTCTTTGCTTTTACATAATCACAATTATTTCAGCCCAGGAAAAAATGCATGGCAAATGTTAGTCTACTATGGATATTCTAAGTAGTGACATTAAAAAAAAAAAATCTAATTCAGTTTTCAAAGGAGTTTGATAAATTCAGGAGAAAATAAATACAGCTGTAGCAGACTGAACTTGATGACTCCTCTGGAAAAGGCTTTATACCAGCTTCAGACTTTTTGTTCCCATATATCTCTCCTTCACAGAGATAGTAAAAAATTATTATATCAAACAAACAAAACAAAGAAACAAGCATACAAAAAACCCCAAATAAAAACTAAAACCAAACCCCCCGCAATAAACAAACAAAAACCCACAAAAAAAAACCCCAAACCCAACAAAACCCCAAACCAACCAACCAAAGCAAACAAACACAAACAGAAAAGTGACATCAAGAGAAATGTTGAAAAAGATAATCCTTAAAACCTTGCAATTCTCTATGCAGGATCTAATTAAATTTTGTTTCATTGTGGTTGGGTGGTTTTCTATTCTGTGCAACAGCCATGCAACTGTACACTGAGATCCCTGAGGCTTGAGAAGACTGAGAGGGGAATCAAATCAATGTCTATAAATATCTGAGGGTTGGGTGTCAAGTGGAGGGGGCCAGGCTCTTTTTGGTGGTTCACAGTGATAAGACAAGGAACAATGGGTTCAAACTTCAACATAGAAGATTTCACCTCAACATGAGGAGAAACTTCTTTACAGTGAGGGTGACAGAGCACTGGAACAGGCTGCCCAGGGGGGTTGTGAAGTCTTCTCTGGAGACTTTCCAAACCCACCTGGATGCATTCCTGTGCAGACTACCTTAAGTGATCCTGCTCTGGAAGGGGGGGTTGGACCTGATGATCTCTTGAGGTCCCTTCCAACCTCTGATATACTGTGAGACTGTGCCACAGCATTTGTAAGTCTGAATTCTGTGCTACAAAAGTTAAACAGAAGTATAGAAACTGAGTTTTAAATGTTCTCAACATTTTATATATATTTTTTTTTTCTTTTAAAGAGGAGTACTATTGATGGGGGCTTTTAGGGTGAGGTAAGTTGTTCTGCTTTTAAACAGATACACTTTGGATATAAGTGGTATAGGAAGCCTATCTTACCATTACCATAGTTAGGAAGGTTGAATTTTGGCAATGCTTTTGGATTACACAATGAATAACTTCTAGAGTGAAAAGACCTTAAAGAAATGTTCAGGAAATCATTTGACAAGTATGGATGTATGCTCTTGTGGAATCACACACAGACTGAATGAGTTGGGGCTGTTCAGTCTGGAGAAGGCTTCAAGGTGACCTTATTGTGGCTTTCCAGTATTTGAAGGGGGCTACAAGAAAGCTGGGGAGGGACTTTTTAGGGTATCAGGTAGTGATAGGACTAGAGGGAATGGAATAAAGCTGGAAGTGGGGAGATTCAGGCTGGACATGAGGAAGAAGTTCTTCCCCATGAGAGTGGTGAGAGCCTGGAATGGGTTGTCCAGGGAGGTGGTTGAGGCCCCATCCCTGGAGGTGTTTAAGGCCAGGCTGGATGAGGCTCTGGCCAGCCTGATCTCGTGTGAGGTGTCCCTGCCCATGGCAGGGGGGTTGGAACTGGATGATCCTTGTGGTCCCTTCCAACCCTGTCTGATTCTATGATTCTAAGACAGAACTGAATAATGTTACACATTATTTTTCCAAATGGAAAAAAAAAAAGAAATCACATATGGTGCTTTTACATCATATTTTAGATCTTTGGGCTTGACAATAAATAAAATCTGAAGAAATAGTTATCACAGAATGTTAGGGGTTGGAAGGGACCTCAAAAGATCATCTAGTCCAACCCCCCTGCCAGAGCAGGATCACCTATACCAGATCACACAGCAATGCATGCAGGAGGGTTTTGAATATCTCCAGAGAGATAGTGATAGTAAATGTAAGCATACAGCTGTCTTTGGTTCTTCTTATCTTCCAAATTGGAATTAGGAAGAAGCAGAGGAAGAAGGAAAACCAGAAAGAATAGAAGAAACAAAGCCTGACATATGGAACATGTCTCCTCACCTCACTAATTTGTCTCTCCAAATAACTTGACCTCTATTTAAAGATTTTAATAAGGTCTGCCTACCAATGCATTATGTCTTTATTTCTCTCTTGTCATGGATGCTAATATAACCATGTGTTTTGTGCACTGGGGATGGTTTCCATGCTGCATGCCTCTTCTTTCTTTTTACTATTAGATTATATAAAGAGCTGAAACAGAAAATGTAAAAAAATACTAGATGTATCTCTGATAACAAGGAAAGGACAAAAAGCTACTATTGCAATTCAGGAGAGATGTTACTTTCATCATATTTACCTGAATTAGATGAATAAACCCTTTGAATCTGAAAAACTGAGTTGCAAATCTAAGTTTCCATAGTGATACAACCTCAGCTCAAACAATGAGGCTGGTGACAAAAAAAAAGTTCAACTGTATAGAAAAGATGATCTTTTGGGCTTGGTCAGTATGCTCTGGAATGTAAGAAATTTAGGAATATTTCTTCCAACATCAGCAGCCAAGACATCATGATCTGGAGATCTATCATACTTGCTGTGTGAAATAAATGTCTTGATTCATAAATTCAGACAAAATAGTGAATGAGCTACATGATACTTTACAAACAGATTACTCTTCTTTTCAACTGTGTTAAAACAATAAATGATTTAGGGAGAAAACTTTCTATGCCATAAGAACTTGCCTCCCATCTACCTGGATACAGCTGATGTACAATCAAATTAATGATCAACACATGATAACAAGATTTTTTTCTGTAATGCTGTTTTTTGTCATGCACAATGCATCCCATCTCCTAACAGTTCAGCAACCACAAAACTATTTACAAAGGTGTATGTCTAAATTTAAATATATGGGTCAGGATTCTCTGCTATGAGGATAGGCTGAGGGAACTGCAATTGTTCAGGCTAGAGAAGATTCTGGGGAGACCTTATAGTTGCATTCTAATACCTGAAGGAATCCTACAGGAAGACTGGAGAGGGACTTTTCATAAGGCTGTCTAGCAATAGGAAAAGAGGGAATGGTTTTAAGTTGAGGGAGAGTATGTTTAGACTGGATGGAAGAAGTTCTTCAGTATAAGGTTGGTGAGACTCTGGAAGAGGTTGCCCAGGGAGGCTGTGGATGCCTTCTCCCTGGGGGTGCTCAAGGCCAGGTTGGATGAGGCCTTGAGCAGCTGAGTCTAGCTGAGAGGTGTCCCTGCCCATGGTTGGGGAGGTTGGAGTAGATGATCTCTAAGGTCCCTTCCAACCTAAGCTATTTATGATTCTATGATTTGTGCCTCAGTACTTGTGTGAAATACGGTTGAGCCCAGAATAAGTATCCAAGCAATTGGCAAATACCGTGATGACTGAAATGAAGTTTGCACTTGTACAAAAGACACCTCTGTTACTTCTCTATTAATTAATTTGTATTCCTAACTTCCAGCTAGTAGGAAACACTTAGAATCTTTCAGAAGCTAGTGTTAGGGAAAAAAACAAAACAAAACAAAACAAACCAACAACAGGCTAATAAAATGTTTATTAGTGTCATGGCAGAGTTAATTAAATACAAATTCTCTTACATGAAAGCCTATTTTTCTAAAGCACACAACACTATATTTACCAAAAGACAATATGTAGTCCTTCAAAAATATTGAACTGAGCCTCTTGCCTTTGAAGGCACAAATGATATGTAGTGCCTCATGTACAGCTTTACTCTTCTGTTTCTCCTTTGTTTGAGGTCTTGTCCTCAAACAGTGCCATATGGCAATACTTATTTAATTTCACATTTGAATTTCTGGCAGTATTTTTTTTTTAACTTATTTAAGTGCACCAGAGATTATGTGGTGCTTGTAGCAGCAACATGGAAACTGCATTTGTACAAGATACTAAGAATGAGAACCACTGGCTTTTATTGTTAGTTTCGACCTCTGTACAACCTGAGGCAAGTAACTGCATCACTTGACACTATGTTTCCAGTAAATAAAATCATGAAAACATGCAGAATAGAGAGAACATAGGGTTCTGAGAGAGATGAATTCTTCAGGTTGCATTCTCAAAATATTCTGGTGAGAGTAGAAATCAACTGAATCCAGAAATCACATGTCACATTTAAAGTAAACTGTGAAAAAGGTATTCTGCTAACCAGCATCAGGTGTGAATTCTGTGGAAAGTCTGTGGCACTGGTGGATTCTGAGGCCTTTTAGGGGATTCATTCAATAGAAGGTGGTGCTGAGTGCTGGTTCGCTGGCTTTAGTGTGCTAGGATTTGCTATACATCTCTGCAAGTCTAGAGATACAAATGTGTGAGAGACCTTCACTCTTCTGGAAAAGAAACCAGAATCTTAATAGGGATTCCCTAGGGCATCTACAACCCCAGGCACTGTCTGAAGGCAGAGATCATTCTGCCCTTCTTTTCACTAATATTTACTTTGTTACTTTTTAAAGTTCCACTTACACCTCGTGACCATGTGTTCTAGTGAATATGAAGGTTAAACTCAACTACAAAAAGTTTATTTACTATGAATTTTCTCTTTCTCTTGGACAGTTTGCATGGCCATGAGCATCCATGCTGCAGGTTGTGATAGTGCACGGTGTATGCTTGAGAGGGAAACAGCAAACAACATCAGGGATCAAAACTCCTTTTCCCAAGCCCAACAGACACACATCTCCCCCCTCAAAAAAAAAAAAAAAAAAAAAAAATCCAACATAAATGATACACATAGGTCTAACCAGAAATAACCACTGGTATATGCCATTTATGTACAGCTCCCAGAGGTTAGTGGATATGACTTCTGCAAAATGTGTGTTGAGAAGGCAAAATAAAAAGTCAGCATGACCTGGAAACCAGAAGTTTCATTATTTGTTGCATGTTTATGCTATGAATTTCTTCCCACTGATAGCATTGGACTGAAAGAGTTTTATAAAAAGGAAAAATGAAAATAAAATCTAAATACAAGGAGGCCTTTAAAAGGGCAGCAAGATATTTTAAAAAAGGAGATATTTTTGCTCCCAAATTTCAATACCACTGATGACAATGTAAGGCAAAGCTTGGATCTGACTTTAATAATAAGGTGATTTGTTGAATTAGATTGCAAAACTTATTCTTGGGTTCCAAATTTCTGAACTGTGAGCTGTTCTGGGTTGCCAAAAGTGACCTCATTTTCTACCTGTTTATAATAGCTTTGGTTTGAAAGAAATTATGTAGCATTCACAAACTAGCTGTACTGTTTAAATCCACCTATCCTAGTGGAAGCTTTCATTATTTAAATCCTGTTCTTTAATTTCTTCTAGAATTCATTATTTAAACGGAAATCTCTGAAGTCAATACAATAAATATTATTAAATTTTGAATTTTGCTTCAAAACTCTTGGGTAAAAACAGCTCTTTCTGTTATGCTGACAGCACACAAATGTGTCTTTTCACTTACAATATCTTGTTTTCTCACTTGCAGGCTTTCAGATAGCCTTACAAGGTAGAGGAGATGCAGTAACAAGCACAAGCAGGATGAATTTAGGGCATTCACATCTAAAACTTCTACAGTTGTGCTTTGTGGCAGCTTCTTTCCTTAGGGGCTAGAGTGGGAAAAAAAAAAAAAAAAAGGTTTGAAATAGACCCAGATGATTTATGAATCCAAGATGTTATGGCTGTTAATGGCCTTAAAGGGATTTTTTTGCAGCATTGGCATTGCTGCAGGGGTCACAAATTATTTACTTGTATCATCATTCATCTTGGAAGGACAAATTCTCAGCTCAGCTACAGGAACTGGAAAAATGTATAGAGATGAAACTCCTTTCAACATGTTGGAAGAACACAGTTTCCACAAATAACTGTTACACCTTTTGAGAATCCTGCCATTGGTTTGAGCTACATGAATATTAGACCCAGCAAAATCAGAGAGTAGTTCCACAAACAAACAATGAATTTAGCAACAAAACAAACAAATAATAACAAACAAAACCCCAAACAGTTTCTGGGAAGTGACTTTATTCTCAAGCAAGTATCATGCAAACATGATTCCTGAAAATGAGGTTGAATCAACTTAAGACTATCCAGAGGAAAAGGAACTCTTTATGTCACCAGAAGCAATAAAGAGGGACAACTGTATCTCTAAACACTCCATTCTCTTATAGGTAAAAGGAAAGGACATTCTTAAGCTACTACAGAATGAAAACAATGCCATGGGAAGAACCACCTAGCCAAATGGACCCTAGGAAATAAATGTGTAGATTAATCCTCTGAAGCTGTCTGAAAAAGGGGTCTGTGTATATCAAACCATGGCAGGATTCTCAAAAGGTGTAACACTTAGTTATTTGTGGAAACTGTGTTCTTCCAACATGTTGAAAGGAGTTTCATCTCTATACATTTTTCCAGTTCCTGTAGCTGAGCTGAGAATTTGTCCTTCCAAGATGAATGATGATACAAGTAAATAATTTGTGACCCCTGGCTAAGGCATTACACCTGTCTCAATTCTTAACACCTGTTATCAGTTTTTATATGAAGGTAAAATTGCAAGAACCATTTTTATTATTCAACTTTTTTGTTTTTTTTTTTTTTTTAAGAAATATAACAATTAAGCATGGATTAATTGATGGGAACTTCACCATTAAGCTAATGAAAGGTAATTTTCTGTGCTCTAGTACTAAACAAAACAAACAAACAAAAAAGGGAATTATAAAACATGTACTAGATAACTATTTATCACTTCTGCAGAACTATAGCCAATCACATAATTACTCAGTCTGAAGCTCTGAAGCTCTAATGATTGTTTTCATTTTCAAAAGCACAATATTTGAAAAGAATCTTGGTAACCTAATCAAAATGAGCGAAACATTGTAGCCTTAAAATGAAATAAAACCCTCAGATCTTTCAGAAAACAAAATGATTCATAATTGGAAGATTTAATCAAGCCTAGCTTTATACTTAAGCCTTTTTAGTGCAAATTAGAGATGAGTAAATAAAATATGACAGACTCATGTCAATCTGTTGAGCATTATTCGCTTTAGCTGTGAGACAGAACACTGCAGAGTTCAATGCACAAACTCCATGAGTCATAAATAACAACAGTGGCATAATTCTTTTCACTTTTCAGAACAAACTTCTGGGTTTTGAAACATGAAAAGCTATCAAATTATTTCCTGAGATATTATAAAGCTTGCAACCCTCCCCTATTCCCACAATGCATAAGAAAAGTATTGCTAACATAGCTGAAAGTTCACAGGCAGATTCTCCCCTGCAGGTGGCAAAGGTATTCCAGTTTCTGGCAGCTAACCATCCATCAAAAAGAAAGCCATGCTCTGAGAGCCATGTCATGAGAATAATCTGGAATGACTTTTTAAAGACACATCTCAACCCCAAAGGTGTGAGTCTGAGATAATCAGCTTATCCTCTGTCTAACTGAAATACTCTGCATAGTTATTAGTATCATTACTATTACCTGAGAAGCTTCCTAGGAGCCTCTCATTCTGATGCTTCTGCATTTTTCAGAAATACCTGGGTCACAGATCAGGAATAAAATTATAATGTGATACAGAAATCTAAATTTTTGCACTTAAGGGAATATGGTGTGGTATTACACCAATCTGAAGTATCAGATAAGGTTGTATTCTAAAGCAAAGCTGTAAGAAATGTTTGTAACTAACAATTTGGGTTCTCCTACAGAGGAAAACTGTATCACTCCTTTTTCTGAAATTAAAGGTGGGCCTCCTTGCTGATAGGAACTCAAGTATCAATGTCATAAATAATGGAAGAACAGGAATTTAACTTTGTTGCTTACTGGTAAATCACCTTATCTGGTAAAAGAGAGACATGGCATCTGATTCCTAGCCTCCTGAACTCGTTTCCCTGCTCACTGCAGGTGGTTGTACTCAATGACCTCAGGAGGTCCCTTCCACCCCAACCCATTCTATATTTCTATGAAACTACAGGGTTCTGGCCCTTCTTGCTGAACAGATTAGACTTCCCAACAGTATGCTAAAGGATGATGTTGTCCTTTCTGAAGGCATTGATCTTTTCTCAAAAAATATGAACATTATTTTTATATGTTCCTGATGTTTTGCAGGTAGAAATGCAATAAATATTGAAAATATCCTGGTTGCTTGCATTCTTTACTTGTTTAGAACACCCAGAAAATTGATAAGGCTTTCCCATGCTCACAGACTGTTATGGGTTTAAGAACTGGGATGTTTTCACCATGGAGTTGAAAGTCCTCCAAGTACCAGAGAGGTGCCCAGGAAGTAGACACTGGAAAAATGTAATCTTTTGTTATTTCGTTCCTATTATGCCTGCATCTCCCCTTTATAAACAGACAGCACAGGCCTTTTCCCCTTCTCCTGCTCCCAGTGTGGACAGCTATCTCTTGTTTGGTATTTTCAGGGGAGGCTTTTGGCCTTCAACAGCTTAGCTAATTTTTACTGCATCATTTAAGTCTGGCTAGGGAGGGACTTTGAGGACTGGGGTATGAGGTCTGGTTTGGGGAAAGGTTTTGGGAAGGTTCTGGCCGAGTGAGAGCTTGGTAAAGCCCACATTGGAGATAACTGGGCAGAGGCTGAGTATGAAATGGTGCATTTTGTCTGGTTTTGTACTGTTGTAGATAGTTGTGAATAGTAGTTCCACTTAAACCTCCAGTCCCTTCCAATCCCGTGTGTGGCGTTTTTCTTTCACTCCTTTGGGAAGGGGTAAAAGAGCTCTCTGTCCGCTCAACCCAAGACACAGACTTAAAAGCAGGAATTAATGAGAAGAAATTATTCTCTCTTCCAGTGTTAATGTTGTTTCAACACATTTAGAGGTTTTAAAGATAATTCCCAAGTTTGCAGTCTGCTGTTAAAAAGAGTGCTTGGAATAGCACACGCTTTGTCTTCCACACGGTAAATCTTAACAGCGGAGAGCACTCCATTTTTTACACACAACGTAAAAGATACATCATAGCCATTAACCTTCCCCTTAGTTGCTGATAAAGTAAAATAGGCCCATTCTTTACAGTAGCAGTACTGCATCTGTTCAGATAAATATCCCTCTTGCTGCAATAAAGTGTAGTATTTTACAGCTGCATACCATCTTTGAAAACTACAGAGTGGCAATTAAAATCGGATGCGACCCGAATACTAGGCAAAGATTTGTAAGGCAAAAGGGGAGGAAAGAGTTTTTCCCAAAATGTCCCTCAGCCAAAAGTGAAATTCAACACATAAATGATGTTTGCTTTTGTGATTTGTTTTTAATTCACAGCAAAGGTATAATATTAAATGAATTCCTGGTAACCACTTCACAGAATGTTAGGGGTTGGAAGGTCGAAAGATCATCTAGTCCAACCCTCCTGCCAGAGCAGGATCACCTAGAGCAGATCACACAGGAATGCATCCAGGTGGGTTTTGAGTATCTGCAGCACCTCTGCACAGCCTGTTCCAGTGTTCTGTCACCCTCATGGTGAAAAAAAAAATCTTCCTCATGCTTACAGGGAACTTTTTATGCTTCAACTTCCATCCCTTGTCCCTTGTCCTGTCACTTTCTGAAGGTTGTTCACTTGATATAGTTAAGCATCCCCTATTTACATACCCAGTACCTTTTTTTATTGCATGCCAGCTAGTTAGACCAGTTATATATGTTCATCCCATAAAAGAAAGAACTTACCACTAGTTATGATTTTTTTTTTTTTTTTTTTTTAATGAAAGCAGCCAAAGAGAATGAGAAAAGCTTCACAAACTGGTAAAATGCTTTGGGATATATTGGTTTATGCAATTACTGTGGAAACCTTGGACATGTGATCAGGAAAAAGCAACCTTTTACAGGGTGACAGCTGCTGCAATCACAGAAGGAAAAAGAACAAAGCAATTGTGAGCACTGCAACAGAAAACAAAATAATAATTTCTGTGGTTAGTACAGCATCTTTGATAAATGTAACAGCACATCAAAAGCCTTTTTTTCCTTTTGAACAAAGAAATGCAATTTATCTAACACTCAGGAAAAGAAAATTTATATATGTTACAGTCATTTATTAGTTCTACTGTTAATAGATTTTACTTTTTCAGAACATTTCAGTCTTGTGCTTATTCTGCCATAGGCAAGCCTAAATTGCAACAGATCCTTCACTTGCCAGTTGTTAATTACTGATTCAGTACCTATTGCATTGCAGCTACTCATAACACCAGTTTAAAAAGGATCAAGATGAAAAGCTAATTACAAAAGGCAGACATCAGAACAACTCAGTAGTGAGATGCCACAGCATTCAGCCCTTTAGGAGAGGCACAACAAAACAATTTCTTATGTCAGATTTTCCTCATTGTAGCATTCTGCACCTCTACCACTTCATTTTTATGCTTAACGCATGGCAATTCTACAAGACTGCTGCTGTAAGAACTAAACACTCAACTTTGCTTGAATCACAGTTAACAGTTTGACACAGAGATATGGAAAGAGAAGGATTGAGAATGAAGAATGAAATAAAAAGGCCAAAATAAAAAACATGTTCTGTTTCCTGTACTTGGGATTTCCCAGAAGCTTCCCACCCAAATGCCAGGAGGTGATGGACTGATTAAGTTCTATACAAACACACCATAACCGTTTTTAATTTCAGAAAAATTGTAGCTAAACTAGAAGAAAGGATCAATATAGAAAGGATCAATATAGAAAGATCTTCAAGAAACTCCCTTCAGTGGCATTGCTCTTTGTATGCTGTTACATTCTCGTGTAAGGAAAGTCTGATTAACTGCTCTCATTAAATGTTACAAATTAGATGATAGAGATAGAGATAGAGATAGAGATAGAGATAGAGATAGAGATAGAGATAGATAGATATGGATATAGATAGAGATAGAGATAGAGATATAGGTATAGATAGAGATGATATAGATATAGAGATAGATGATATAGATAGAGACAGAGATAGATAGATATGGATATGGATAGATATAGAGAGATAAAGATATAGGTGATACAGAGATAGATAGAAATATAGAGATATAGAGAGAGATAGAGATGATAGAGATAGAGATAGAGATAGAGATAGAGATAGAGATAGAGATAGAGATAGAGAGATAGATAAAGATGTAGGTGTAGATATAGACACACATATCTGACCAGTTCACTATATCTGCATTGAAAGCTAGATCTAATTCTATTTTTCAATTCAGTGAATGCTTTTCTGTTGGCTTGTAAAAGGCAGAGTCCTGATGCTGTAATCAAGAGAAATCCTGTTTCAAGACAGGCTCAACTGTTGCATGCTTAGAAAGACAGACACTTGCACGAATGCAGAATTTTTAGCCTGGACTATCACATTCCATACTCATGAGGTGTTGCAAAGTCAACTCTCCACTAAACTATTTGAATGATCTTATTCAACTTATTTGAACTGCATTATTTTAAATGTTGATCCTAATGTATTTAAAGTGTTCAGAAAGTGGTTTTGTTAATGAACAAGCAGAGCATCCAACCTAGTATTATTTCAAGGCTCAGAGACACAGGCAATTACAGGTAATTCTAGATGTATGTTAACTCTGTTTTTTTTTTTTTCTGGAATAAATGATTAAAAATAGTTATAAGAATCTTAGAAAAGATTCTCATTTCCTATAGCAGTTCATTAATATTTAGTATGTTTGTCACAGCTTATTTCATGACTTTCTCAAGCCATAAAGAGAATTGAGGTAAGGCTTATTTTTAAAAATATCACTCTTCTTGAGTCTTCTCTTTTATTAAAAAAAAAAAAAATCTTGTATCAAACTGATCTTTTATTGGTGGTGATTCATTGTATAGGCTGTCAGAAAGCAACTTGGGAAAACAGAAAGAATTTTTGTCCATGAAGATTTACAAGACTTTGCATCCTCAGTCGTGACTTGTGGGAAAAACTACTGAATGACAAAGAATAAGTTTTATTCGTAATTAAATGTTTAGTCACAGTTTGTAGGCAACACTCATAATCTTCATAGGGAGCATCTCCCCTATGAAGAGAGACTGAGATCCCTGGGGGTGTTTAATCTTGAGAAGACTGAGAGGGGGATCTCATCAATGTGTATAAATATCTGAGGGGTGGGTGTCAAGTGGAGGGGGCCAGGCTCTTTTTGGTGGTGCACAGTAATAAGACATGAAACAAGTACAAGCTTGAACATAGAAGGTTGCACCTCAACATGAGGAGAAACTTTACAGTAAGGGTGATAGAGCACTGGAACAGGCTGCCCAGGGGGTTTGTGGAGTCTCCTTCTCTGGAGGCATTCAAAACTCACCTGGATGCATTCCTGTGCAGACTACCCTAAGCGATCCTGCATTTGGCAGGGGCGTTGGACTTGATCTCTGGAGGTCCCTTCCAACTTCTAACATTCTGTGATTCTTTTAGCATCTTGGATGCTTAGTTACCATTTGCTTGTTACATGTCCTTTCCTGCACTTCAAAACAGTATAATTCAAGAACAAACAAACAAAATCAAACCAAAACACAAATTAAAAAAGGCAAAACTAAACCACCAGAACATGACCAAAAAAACCCCCAACTAACCAACCAACCAACCACAACAACCAAAAAAAACCCAAAGGAAAAAAAAAAAACCACAAACCCACAACATAAGCTCTTCAATCCTGTTTCATTCCTCTCAGAATTACCTGGAAACAGCAAAATGTCCATTTCAAGTTGTTTTGGGAAGCACTCCTTATATTGTACATCAGAAAGGGTGAAAATGGAGGCCAGTGACTGAGAGTTGCATTATTACTTAGTGAAAAATCTGTGGCTCCTCAAAACAGTTTAAGAAAAACCTTTTCATGTTTTCATTTACTGAAGTCCAGATTAGATTTGCAGACAAGAGGAATGCTAAAATGGCAGAGAGGTTACCTGTTCCCACAGAAACGTGACAAAGCTTCATGCAGGCTTTTTGTGCTGTGTTAAGGTTGAAGGAGTTCATGTAAACAAGGACTCCACTTTATCCTCTGTTTAGCTGTGAAGGTGTTATCATTTGGACCACTTTTTACTAAACAACCTTTTCATGAATCACATTTACTCAAAACATTTTAAATTTATGTGAGGATTTATAACTTTCCCATGAAAACTTACTTCACCACTTTTCTTCTTGTTGGTTGTGCTGCCTTATATATATTTATGTGGGTTGTGATTTCACTTCCAAACCATTTATGATTCTGATTGTAGAAGCCATTATAAAGATAATGAACACTAAAAGAAATACTAAACATCAAAGAGAACCATATGTCATAAAACAGGATTGTGTCTTTCCCCTGTGTGGTATTTCTATCCTCACTTTTCTTCCTAAATCATCTCAAAGTTTATTTCCTATGACAGAAATCTGATTCTAAAACTACTCATAGATAGTGATGGCTGTTTGCTTCAGGTTTTGCTTTCTCTGGGTTTTGATGAATGGCTTTGTTTGCCAAAGTTTCCTCTCTAAAAGGTATAAAAATCTGTTACTATGGTTATCAGCTTAGTTTGCTGCACAAGATAAGGAAAGGCGTAACTGTTCCAAGAGTCCTCTTTTCTCAAAGGAAAAATAAAATAAAATAAAATAATAGAATAGAATAATAAAATAAAACAAAACAAAATAAAATAAAATAAAACAATAGAATAAAATAAAAAATAAAATAAAAAATAAAATAAAAAATAAAATAAAATGAAATAAAATAAAATAATAGAATAAAATAATAAAATAAAAAATAAAATGAAATAAAATAAAATAAAATAATAAAATAAAATAATAGAATAAAATAATAAAATAAAAAATAAATTAAAACAAAATAAAATAAAATAAAACAAAATAAAATAAAATAAATCTTTAACCAAGATTGACTTCCAGACTAGTTTTGGTGAATAAAGGGGAAAAAAAAATATCAGTAGCACATACCATGTTACAAAGCTAATGGGGCAAGGAAAATGAGGCATGAAGTACAAGATGGGAGTATTCTGTCAATTTCTGATATAGAACCTTGGCCATTCAAAGTGGCCAGAATAAATTATTGTTGAAAATGAAATTTTAATGCTGAAGAAATAATATGGCCTAAGGAACATTTTTCATGTGGGGTGATGAGCAAGCATTCCAAAGATATGTAGGGAGCAGTGTAACAGAATAAAGTATTTATGAAGATACACAATTCTAGTTTATAAATAAAAACTGAAATACCTGCAAGGATGATTCCATTTCATGTCTAATGCTGAAGAACTGTAATTTACATAATACTAGGAGAAACTTAAAGCTGAGGTCATACAGTCTAACAGTAGACAAAAGTAAGAGGACACAGATTCACATGGTCACAGAAGACATCCATTTGGAATAGACCTCAAAGATCATCCAGTCCAGCCCTCAGCCTTGCACTGAAGGGTCAACACTAAACCATGCCCCTAAGTGCCAGGTCCACACACTTATTCCACACCTCCAGTGACAGTGAGTCCACCACTGCCCTGGGCAGACCATTCCAATGTTTGGTAACACTTTCAGTGAAGAAATACTTGCTAATATCCAGCCTAAAGCCCTCCTGGAACAACTTGAAACTACTTCCTCCAGTCCTGTCACTTCCATCAACAAGAAGAGGCTACTGCCTCTTCACTCCAACCTCCCTTTAGGTAGTCATTGAGAGCAATGAGGTCTTCCCTTAGCCTCTTGTTCTCCAGACTGAACAACCCCAGCTCCCCACTAAGGGTCTGACAACATTGCCACTGCAAAGCAAATGTCCACATTGGGGAATTTTTAATCCAGGAGTAACAGACAAAACCAGGTACAATTCTCTCAGTATTGGGAATAAAGTACACACAGCATCCTCCTCAAGTGTTACAATTATTTCATTTCAACTCCCTAAACCATAAAATGGTAATGTTAATAAGAACAAAAATATGCAGAGATTGAAAATGAGGACTCCTTGAGTTTGGATTTTACCACAAGAGAAAGCAGACAATATTTAAAGGAGCAACTTAGTCCCTAATTTGCAAATAATGGGAACATTTGCATTCTATATGTTGTTATTGTGTGCCTTTATCACTTTTATTGTTGTGCTGCAGTATAGCCCTTTGAAGGTCTGCCAAACCACTGCGGCTTGCTCAAATGCAGGGCTGAATTTTAATTAAGCTTAGCAAAATACTCATTGAATTTGCTGAGCCTGATTAGGCCAGTCATCCTGATAGACGTGCAGAGGGCATCTTTCTTACTTGTTTCAATATCTGACAGAGGCAATTAAGAGATTTTTGTAAAATTGTTAAATGTGAAAAACAGAGGCTGTCATCAAGTCTGCTTAGTTCCTTGTGCTAGAAAACAAGGTGGGGAAATCTTCCCCCCTGGGTTGTGGTGATTTTGATTTGAAAATTTCTTCTTAACGCGCATGGTCTTTCCATGGGAGGCTGAGCAATGGGTGGATGGATCTTCTTTGGAGTGTACATTTGAATCAATGCGTGATGTATGAGGATTGCTGCAGCTGACAGAGGCTGCAGCCAGGATTGATTGTGGCAGAAAGAGTTGGGGTTGTTCAGCCTGGAGAAGAGAAGCTCCAAGGAGACTTTAATGTGGCATATGAGTACTTAAAGGGGCCTATAATAAAGATGGGGACAGACTTTTCTGCAGGGCCTGCTGCAACAAGACAAGAGGTGATGACGATGAACTAAAAGATATTCAGGCTAGAGAGAAAAAGTGTTTTACATTGAAGGTGGTGAGACCCTGGACCAGGTTGCCTAGAGAGGTGGCAGATGCCTCATCCCTAGAAACATTGCAGATCAAGTCAGATGGGGCTCTGAGCAACCTGATTTGATTGAAGATGTCCCTGCTGACTGCAGGGGTGTTGGACAAGATGACCTTTAAAGGTCCCTCCCAACTCAAAGTACTCCATGATTCGACAACTCCATGATTCTATTCACTGAGAACCTTAGGGGTTTTGGTTTTGTTTAGTTGTTTTGTTTTTGTCTTTTTGTTTGTTTGCTTTTGTTTTCTTTTGTTTAACTTGGAGTAAAAAAGATTTATTGGAATACTGAAGTACTGAGGAGTAATGCAGCAATCACGTTTGCAAAGAGTAATCCTAAAAGCTATCTTATGTGTTTCACTAAAGTATTCCCCATAATATCACAGAGGAGTTTCCATGGTCTCTGCAAAGGACTGTTAAGCATGCATGCAAATGGATGACTTCTCATAGGCAACTTTTTACTTTATATAAGCAATACTAGGACCTCTCTTCAGCTTATGCAGTTAGAGCATACCATATATATATGTTAAACATTGCCAACTGCAAAACAAATATTTTTCCTTTATGCCTCTTCTCCGTGACACTGACATTTTCACTTCATTAGAAGCCAGGTGAGTTTTGACACTTCCTTAAGGTACTGCTTAGGAATGATGGTTTTGTGGTTTTCTTCTACCTATTCCTACATTAATTTTATGGGGGGAAAAAAGCTTGTGATGTATTAAAAGCAAATGTATCATAACTATCCAGCCACTGAACCAGTTATCCCTAAAACACTGTAATAAAGAAATAACACTAGGTAAGGGCAAAGAATTTGTAGAAGGATGATATGTGACCACAGAGACATTAAGAGCTGCTAGGTTCTACTAGGTTCTACCTTGGGTGTAAAACATTAGTAGGACCCTGAAGTACTCTAATGTTTTGTGTGGCAAACAAAACCATTGATACTCTTTGAATTGTCAAGAAGAGATAAGAAAAATACACCAAAATTAATAGACAGAATCCAAATTATAACTATAAAACCAGACATTCTTTATTCAGTGACTAAACTTTGGTGATCAAAAAATTTCCAGAAAAAAAATAAAAAATGAATGACTTGCAGCAGTAGCAAGAATAGCAAATTAATTACCACAAGTTACAGCACTTAAAAGACTGAACTACAGAAACATAAGAGGTCTCTTCCTTCTAAGTGAAAAGGTGTAAACAAAAACAACCAAACAAAAAACCCCCAAAACAACAAAAAAAAAGACACCACCAAAACCAACCAAGCACACACCAGAAATGGGGAAGATGTACACATAAAAGGAGGAGCATGTACATTTAAAAGAAGAGCAAATTCATGTTTCAATGCCCTTCAGTTTGCACAGAAATAAAGGGTGGAGCAGAAGATGCTAATATTTTATTTCACAACTCATAAGCATTTTTCCTCAGTTATGGTGTGCAAATTCTAGGCTGGAGGTACTCAAATTTCACAAGTATTCATGTGCTAGGATTGAAAAATTCCCCCCAACATTAACTTTTCCAGCCCAGCGCAGTTGGAGGCAAATGAAAGCTGTATTTACAAGCAAAACTAGGATCTACAATGAAATGCAATGAGTATGTACAAAACATACAACATTTACAGGTATCTACAATTTCTAAACAGCACAAGGACCCCCCTGGCCAAAACCAGGGGAGCTGCTAATAGCTTCCCACTCCCTGCCTCCCACCTACCCCTTTGGACACGAAGTGACACGAGAAAAGAGCAGAGAGTTAGGATACTCAGCCAAAACAAAGAGCACCACCAAGGTCAAGCAGAAGCAAGCTAGTCTTTCCCAGAGTGAGGAAGCCAAAAGAGAGAAAGATTGCTTACCAAACTAATTCTTAGGGTAGATATCTGTCCAATGGATCTTATCATTAGTTTCCTTTTTACACCCAATGGTGATTTATTTACATTTTACCACTTTCTGTTCTGTGGAAAATTTTTAAGGTACAGCCTAAAACCTACCAGAAGCCACCCCTTCTACGCAATTCCATTGGTTGCTAATGCTATCCATCTAATCTAAAACAATATCTACAATAAGAAGTAAACAAAGTCCATATCTTCATTCATATCAATCCATATCTTCCATTCCGACTGTCTCAGAGATGATTCCAAGGTTCAAAAAAACAGGAAATAAAAAAAAAAACCAGGAAAAAAAAGAAAAAAAAAAAAGATTTCACTACAGAATTTTGTCTCAGTCTACACCCACATTCCCAGAAAATAGAAAGATATCTTTTTCAAAACTATTTTTCATTCCATACCTTTCCCCAGCCACCTGTAGTTAATTTTCTCTCTGATTAATCAAGTTAAGAAGACACAAACCCTGCCTTATCCTTTTATTATATTCTTGATTGGAATGCCTGTTTGTCAAATCAAAAGGATTGGATTTCAATAAGCATAACAGAATTGGACATAAACATCAGAAAGCAAACAACTGAACCCAACAGCACAAAGCCTTTTCACTGATTGCTTCATATGCTAATAGAAGTTATATGGCAAAGGATCATTCAAATTACACAGAAAGTCTGCAGAAACCATTAGCTAACAGAAAATTTTGTCATGGGGGTAAAACTATTTTAAAGCTATTTTCTGCAATGCTATTGTTGCATAAAAGCCACGAAAACCACCACAAGAAGACTTGCACATCCTGTCATCACCATCTTCACTGCTGCTGTCCATGCTGCCACACTTACAAGGGGCAGCCATATCCCTAGGGTGGTGTCCTAATCCAGGGTGAAGTGTTTATTGTTCAAAGGACTGATGAAGTGCAGAAACTGATTAGCATATTCCAAACTCTGCCTTTACTATGTTATTTAGAGGAATTTCACTTTGAGAGCTATATCAATGATATGCAAATTCATTCCTGTGCCACTGCCTAGCTTCACTGACATCAATCCAGATTTATAAAGCAAACCCACAGTTATTGCTTTCTGTTTATTATTTTTTAATCAAGATATGTAAGCTCTGTTAAGCTTAATGCAGTTTTTAATTTAATTTTTTCATCCTATATCTTTTTGCCACAAAGATATTACCATTTGATTTTTGTTTTTAATTTAAAAATCTACACAATTAAGATAAATATCACATTATAATGTTCAGCAGACAGATTAAGGTCATACAGTAAGGAAAGCTGAAGCAAGATTCACCTTCTCAAGAGGCTCCAAATATACAATAATTGTTTAAACTTATGCATTTTTCTGACCAAAAAAAAAAAAATTAACTGAAAATGTCTCCCATTTATGCTGCATGTCTAGAACAATGATGACATTATGGAATACATTTAGGAACCATTCATGTAAAAAATAGTTTGATGCAGTCATAGATGCCTTAGCCAACGTTAATGCTTTTTCTTTTGTTTTTCCAAAGGTACAAATAAACTTTTTTTTTTTTCAAAAGATGTTGTGAATTAATTCAGTAGAGTCTCTTTGAACATCAAAAAACTGAATCCTCTTTTTTCCCTAAAGCAGTGTCATTTGTTGATGATTTTGTGAAATCTAGGCAGCTATCAAGTTATTTGTTCACAGCAGATGCCTGCCCATCACCATCATTATAATTTGGGAAGGCTTCCAAGACAGCTATCCTCTATCTCTTAATGTTTTATAGAATTGGCACCTTGAGGTTCTCTTGACCCCTGACTGTCAGACTCTCCAGCAATTTAATAACCATTTTTTTTCTTAGTCAATGAAGTTGTCAAAAAACGCTACATGGAAACATTTCAGGTTCTACACTTCCTCCATGCAGAACTCTGAGTCTTCAGGACTTCTCTGTCCAGCTATGGCTTTTAGACTGTCCCTTGGGGCAAGACTACAAGAAAGCCCCCATAAGAGAAAGTGTCACCATTTTCCCCTAAACCCTAAAAATAGATAAATTAATTCAAGCACTGTAATGCCAGAGGCTCTCACAATCTAGGGCTGTGGTATCTAAGGAGACAACATCCAAGTGCTGATGCTGACACACTCAAATGAAGGCTTAGGGCTTCTGGGATCCCTGCATTACTACCAGAAGCTTGGGGATTGCCTTTAACAAGAAGAATAAATGTTGTAGTTTCACAGCCCATGTGTTTGTTGGGGACTACATGAAAATTCAAGGATAGGAAAACTAACAGAAAAAAATTCTGTTACTGTTAAGCACAAATAATTCACAAATGTGATGTTCTGCTTCCCAAAGTTTAGCAGAGCATCAAAATTAACTTTTACTCAAAAACACAAATTCCACTGATATATAAAAAGAGATTTCAGATGTGACACCACACAAAACATGTTTATACTGTTCTGACAAAGCACTTAAGGCTTTTTCTTGCATGGCATAGTTTCTGGTAACCATTTCTTTTGCATTTATAGGATACAATCTTCTGAACACATATTGCAGAACTCTTATTTTCAGAGGAATCATCAAGCCATAGGTTCAACTAAGAAATTCTACAAGCTGGCACTTTGAACTAGGACATTCTCATGTTAGATTTCCAATTTGTTGGCAAAGGCTAATTGTTTGATGTGGCATCATTTGTCCAAGATCATGTCCTGAGTTGTCTGGTCATCTAGTGAACTTTAAAACTTTCATCTACCTGAGATTAACTGAAGGAAAAAAAAGGTTAATTACTTCATTCTTGTCTTTTCTCTGTTCAACTGTGAAGGCCTGGGCAAAGAGTTTATATAAGGAAGGGAATAAAGAGGAAAGGGAAGCAAAAATAGGTTGTTTCATGTTATAGTTTAGAAATATTCTACATCCCCACCGTTAGAGTTCTGGAAATAAAATGTGTACATTTTAATATGTCTACATGGTGTACTGAAACTAGGTCTAGTTGCAATTACATTAATGAGAAGCTGTCACTGACATCTTGAGCTAGCTTGGTGCCATCAGAGTTCTTGGCAAACAAGCCAAAAGGATTTGCATTATTTCAGCATAGCAAGAAACCAGTGATAGTTGTAGACTATGCCTTTAAACTTTTTTTCCACAAATCTTGAACAGAAAGTAGAAAAAATGTAAAAAAATTGCTATTGGCTATAAAAAGGAAAATAGTTATCCTAAACAATTCTATTGGAGAGATGTTTTGGGAACCAAATCTTAAGGAAAACAATTTCCCTCTCTTCTTGCTTTGGCCTGGGAGATACTAACTTCTGCTTGACCTTGGCTGCATCACTTTTACTTTGGTTAAGTCTAACATCTCTGCTTCTCTCTCTCTTCCCTTCTGTACAGGAGGGTAAGGGGGAGGCAGAGAGGGAGAAGCTGTTACAACTCCCCTGCTCTTTGGGCCTGGGGGGGGTCCCTGTGCTGTTTTGTTAATTGTAAATACTGTGTATTTGTACATAGTCATTGCATTTCATTGTAGAGTGTAGTTTGGCTTGTAAATACAGCTTTCATTTGCTTCCACTCAGCTGGTTTGGCAAAGGTAAGGGTGTGGGGGGGGAATTTTGAACCCACCACAAAACCTCAGGAACAAAAAGGCTCACACACAGACATGCACACACTGATTACCTGCAGTCAGAAATTGTTTTAACAGAATATTTATTTCTCAAATATTAAATGTACACCATCACAGAGAATGTTATCGCCAAGAGTTCTGAAAAGGGAAGCCATAAAAGCATTTTTTCCTAGAATTTTTCATATCAAGTCACATGGAAAGTTTAAATAATTTTCACAAACATTTCTAAGTCGTTTTGCTTACTACAAAGTATTTTTTAACTTACAAAATAGGCATGGCCCAAGCCAAAGTACATAGAACAAACAAACGTCAAGTAGAAATTGCTATAGGGATCACAAACAGAATGGTCTGGGTTGGAAGGGACCTCCAAAAGGTCATCTAGTGCCTGCAGTCAGCAGGGGCATCCATCCTCAACTAGATCAGGTCACCCAGGGGCCAACTGAGCCTCACCTTGAATATCTCCAGGCATGGGGTTCCAACCACCTCCTGGGCAACCTGTTCCAGTGTTCCACCACCCTCATGGTTAAGAGCTTGATCCTAACATTGAATTTAAATGTACCCTTGTCTAGTCTGAAGCCATTGTCCGTCATCCTATCATGACAGGCCTTCATAAACAGTTGCTCTTCATCCTTCTTGTAGGCACCCTTCAGGTACTGGAAGGTCACTATTGGATCTTCCCAGAGCCTCCTCTTCTCCAGGCTGAACAACCCAAGCTCCATCAGCTTGTCCTCGCAGCAGAGATGCTCCATACTTGGGGTAATCTATTTTTATATATGCACTTGCATGAACATGAGAAAGAACATACTGGAGCAAAAGAGAAATATACAAACTTATCACTTAGACTGCAACATTTCCGAAGGAGGGCTCCATTTGTAGTACTTCATCTGACATTAATATGAACAGTGCCAGTTCAGAGAAAAAGGAGCTTACAGTATCATTATGAACTTACTTCCTTTCTAATCCTACATCTCTGCTCAGATTCCCTTCCCTTTTATGTAATAGTTGAAATGAAGTATAATAAGCAAATCACATAGAAATCATGGTAATGAGTAGTGTAAGAATAATGCTGATTGACTTGAAATAGACTTGAATAATATTTTATCCCACTTGTCTCTCCTTTTTCCTGCTTGGGATAAATATTAATTTTCAGGAAAATATTGCTATAGACTTTTTTTCTAATGTCTTCAAAAAGAATAATTTCAGGAAAATACTGATCCTCACACTGAACGTTAGAAAAGTGCTGTGAAAAACTGGTAGTGCCCTAGAATTTATGATTTTGGGCAACATAGCATAAAGGAAAGACTCTCTTCTAAGACCTCCCATAGAATCCAAGCTTGCTACTGACTTTTGAAGCAATCCATTCAGTGATATGTCATTAATCTGAACTCTAACCACATATGTATTTCACTCCACTTTTCCTTTATGATTACACCTCCCTAACCTCCAATAATTTCCAAGAATAGTATCAGCCATGGTGGACTACTACTAGCAATTTCAGAACTGCATTACCTGAAGTACTACTACTGTTTCTTACTGTAGCTGTTGAGAAATACTGCATATACAAGGCTGGGGTAATTGATAGCATATGGTGACATTTTAATAGCAGCTACAGAAACAGGTGAGATTAAGGCCAGAACAGATGAGCTATTACTTTTGCATCCTCAACATAAATGGCATTCCTATGATTTATCAGTAAATTTACCACCCTTCCTCTCTATGGTGCTCTACAAGTAAGGAAAATAAATGAAAATATATATATAAAAAAAATCTAAACTCACACAAGACTTGAAAAAAATCTAAAGCTAGAATAGAACTTTCTCATATCCTTTTAAGAATACAAAGTAAGATTAAACATGAATTTCTATTGCATGCTAGAAAAATGATTACTTGAAAGTTTGTTCATAACAATGGGGCAAACCATTTTTTAAAAGTTACTTTTATTTTCCTAGAAATGAGATTTACTGAATGTATTCTATGAACTTCTCAGTACATAGTCTGAAAATCTCTTGACTGTTCTCTTTAAATACAAAGCACCTTTAAGAAGCCTCTCAGGAAAGCTCTTTAAAAAATTATGAAATAATATACAATGTCTACTTGCCTGTAGCATAGTATCTATCCTAAGGTCTGCATAAATGCACACCCAATGGGAATGTACAAGGAGAAATGTGAATTTTGTTTCTCCCTCCAGTATTTTCTTCCTGTGCCTTTGGCTTCTGACAAGCTAATAAAAGCAAATAAAATTAATACTTTATTCCCCTTTCCAAGAAAGCTTTATTTAAAATAGTGCATATATCAACTCAAAGGCAAACAAAAACTAAATCCACTGTCTTCACCAGGTAGGGGACAAATCAGTGATAACTAACCAGTAATGAAGTAACACATTGTCTCCAAACATCATAATTTGATTAGCTCTTCCATAGTCATTTGAAAAACTGTGACCATTTTTTCCTCTGACTTCATTTAGCAACAACAAAACCACACGGGTGTAACCTTCTAGATATTTAGGATGTGAACAATGTATGGGAAAGGAAGCAGTGTGGGTAAGACAAGAAAGAAACTTTTAAGAACTGAGGCAGATTCTTCTCCTTGTTATCAATATTTCACAGAGCTGCTCTGTTGTGCTGAAGGAACAGGAATGATGAGACTAAAGTAATAGTTCTGGTTCCATGCAAGAGACTGGTCATTTGAGCAGAGTACCAGGGACAAAAGGTAAATTGAAGAGGAACTGGGTGGGGATGAAAGGAAAGCTGCTCCAGACATCCATTAAAAATTTATGTCCTATGAGCTGAAGAGATTAAAGCAATAAAAAGCAAGGCACAGTCATTGGAAAGATAAGTCAGGTCAAGTGTGCTTCCTTTTCAGCCAGAGAAGGTAGGACATGCTTACCTTGCATGAGAAGAGTATCAAGAGAAATTGCAACACTGAAGAGAAAAATGAGTGGAAAAAAACAACCAACCAAACAAAAAAAAACACCAAACAAAACCCCACAAGGCTACCATGAAGTGCAAAAAGAATCAACCATGTTCATGGAAGAAGGGAAAGAGAGGGCAGGATTTCATGGAAGAAGGTAAAAAGTCATCAACAATTTAATACTATTAAGGAAAAAAACACACACACCAAAGATCATGGCACTGATTTAAAAAAAAAAAAATCAGTTACCTAGTCTTTGAATTTGCTTTGCAGCCTTAAACCTTCAAATGTAGTTAGCAGGAAACAGGGAAGTCAGATGAAACATGGAATTTAGGAGGTATGAGCCAGCTGCTGACCAGGCTGACATGTAACAAAGACCAAAAGTCATACCAGATGAGGTTAGTAGAAAGGAGGGAAAGTAGGAAGCGTATAGCTAATGTAGCTCTATCAGACATCAGAAGCAAAATGGTTTATTATTTAACACAACAGCAGCCCCCCAAAAAACCCAAACAAAAACCAGTACAAACAAAACCAAACAGAAATAAAGCAAAACAAACTCAAATAACAAAGAAAAAGCCCCAAAAACCCTACCAAAAAAAATCACAAAAGGAATATACTAGAACTTCCAGAATCAAGCCTGCAATGTGTATCATGCAATTTATTTTTTTGTTAATGCAAATAAAGGTCAAATTGCTAAACATTCAGTATTTCCAAGTTACCTTAACTTCCTGCATGTCTCACAACATACGGTATCCAGGCAAAAAGTAACTCCCCCCATCTGTATTCTAAAGATATAGAAATCAGCTATGTTTCTTACTAGACCTGAAAATGATTAACAACAGAAATACTCACAATAACATAGGACTTTATTTTTTTTTACCTGAGTAGCACTCATGATGCAATCTGTTTAAAACACAACATGTGTAACTCCTGTCTGTGTTGTCACATTGCAAAAGCAGTCAAAAAAAAAAACCCAACCCAAAAAAGTGTCCTGGTGTGAAATCCTGCTAATAGTAACTTCTTTCACGTTCCATATGCATGTCAGTAGAACTGGCATTTATAAGTGAGGTGTTACTAGTTTCCTTTACTACACATGTATCTGTTTAGTTGTGCCTGTAAAAAGGAGAAAACTTTTTTCCTCTTTGAGCACAAATTATGAATAAGGATACATTCATTAGATACAGAATTGTAGAACAGTAGGGATTGGAAGGGACCTCCAGAGACAAAGTCCAACGCCCCTGACAAACAAAACAGGATCACCTAGAGCAGGTCACCCAGGAATGCATCTGGATGGGTTTTAGAAGTCTCTAAAGAAGGTGACTGCAGAACTTCTCTGGACAGCCTGTTCCAATGCTCAGTCACCCTCACTGTAAAGAGGTTTTTCCTCATGTTCACATATAACTTCCCGTCTTCCAGTTTGTATCCATTGCCCCCTGGAACTTCCACAGGAAGCCACTAAAAAGAGGCTGTCCCCTTCTTGACACCCAGCCTTCAGATATTTGTAAACATTAAGATCTCCTCTCAGTCTTCTTTTCGTGACTGAGCAGCCCCAGGTCTCTCAGCCTTTCCTCATAAGACAGATGTTTCAGTCTCTTCAGCATCCTTGTAGCTCTCTGTAGTATATCCCTGTTCCTCTTGAACTGGGAAGCCCAGAACTGGACACAATACTCCCAATGTGGTCTCACTAGGGCAGAGTAGAGAAAGAAGAGAACTTTCCTTGACCTACTGGCCACACTGTTCTTGATTCATCCCACACCACTATTTGACTTGCTGGCCCCAAGGCCACATTGCTATCCCCATGGATAACTCACTGCCCACCTGAACCTCCAAGGTCCTTCTCCATGGAGCTGATTTCCAGCAGGTCAACTCTTAATCTGTCCTGGTGCACAGATCTGTCCCTCCCCAGGTGCAACCTCTTATTCTTGTTGAGCCTCATCAGGTTCCCCTTTGCCCTGCCTCCAGTCAGTCCAGATCTCTCTTCTAGACCTTTCTAAAAGAACAGCTACACTATTTCAGAACTACCTTGGGCCTGAGTATTCAAAGCCTTCTGCATATGCATGTTGCATTGATATGGTAATAGTGTTTTTTTCATAGAGTCCCTGCAAACCCTGCAATCAATCCCACAATGGGTGGTGCTTGTTTAATGACAAATTACTCAACATCCTATTTCCTCCTCATTGTTAGACACTTCAAACAGTTTTCTGAAAGCAAATTGCCACAGCTATTTGTGGTTTTTGACTCTTCATAGCTATCAATAAATTAATTTTTTTGCAGCACTTTCAGACAAGAGTGCATTACCATCCCATTCTACAGAAGAAAAACAGAAGCATGGGAAGAAAATTAGAAGCAGCTTCTAGTTTCAGGTGTCTCAATTTACAATCACTTGTTATTTTCAGTGACATCTTCCCACAGCTTACTAATCAAACTCCAAGAGATGCAGATCAAAACTTGAAAAGAAAGGTTCAATTAATAGATAAAAAAACAACAAAAAAGCAATTCTAAGAAACTACTCACAGGTATATTTTGCCCCTCTCTGACAGAGACTGTCTCTCCAGGCCAATATTGGGTTTCTTTAATCATCTCATCTACTTTGTTTTTCTTGTACTACATTTTCAGCAGTAGTCACCCATAAAAACCCATAGACCAGTTGCCATCTCTATGGTTCTCAGGAATTGCTTGCTGATACAACCATCAAAATGACTCCAAGTGATTTTATTCTTCCTCCTGTATGCAGGTTCAGCCCAAATGAGACCATACTTACTAGTCAGATCTACAGATTTAGTGTTTTCAGGACAAGAATAGTAAGTGTGGCAGAACTGAAGATGTGAACTTCTTAATGACTTCTGATATTCCTTCAACACTTAACTAAACCAGCTTTAAATCTATTGGTTTGCTACATTTTATACACTTCCACAATTTTAGCCAGTATGTTGGACAAAATACATCAAATTAATCATGTCTAAAAATGTGACTTGTTAACAGGTTTCTCAGACAGCAACTGACAACAGTAGCAGTGTACTGTCTGCAAACTATATGGTGGGAGAGAGTGCTTGGAAAATATATATCTTCTAACATCAGAGGAATGGTGACACATGGACTTTGAAGGGTCCCAATAAATAGAGACTCTTCTTCCTCGTTCTCTCTGAACGTTCAAGTCTCAACTTCTTGTGTCAGTCTCAAGCACTTGCCCTTAAATGCACTGAGACACTTCCCTAGGTGTCATACTCTACTTCCTAGAATCTCCCAACTTATACAGTCAGTCTTTCATTTAAAGTCCTGAATTCCTTAATTCACATTCACTTGTTCAGATGTCCCTTTCCAGCATCTACATTCCAAAAATCGTGTGGTTCTGCTCAAATCTCCCCTTCCAGGCACTACCTGTGTCCACCTGCTATCAATCCCAGTTTCTTTGGTCCCTTTGTCTGCCTAGGTCTCACCAACAGTCTCACCCTCCTGAATGCCTTCTTCCCTTCTCTTACCTTCTTGCTCAAAGTTCTCTTTCAGCCTTCAAGTAGGATTTCAAAGATTTCTCCCATATCTCCCTGCTCCAACTCAGCTCCTGTGAAAAGAGCTAAGATTGCTCCCTGAGCTTTTCAGTCCCTTTAAGCATCGTCCATTTCCTCACACCACTCTAAGGTGCCTCAGGGTGGGCTGTTCCCCATGGTGTCTCCCCTGGGACTCACAAACCTCCACTACCTGTCACACTTCAGAGAGCAATATCAGTAGCTGCAGGGGAGAAGAATGGAGATAGGAGTCTCCTACAGCCACCTTCTGCTGTGGAAAAGTAATTCACACATCTGCACCATAATCCTACAGAGATAGGGAGAGGCTGCTTTGGAAATTAGGAAGGCCATGAAGCAAAAAGAAAATTGCTGAGATCAGGCCTGAGCAGGTACAGGAAAGAGAGCAAGACGACTGCAATCAGTAATATTCCATTATTAATAGTGTCAATATCTACTACACCAGATTGTCATTGCTATTATGCACACACAGAGTGAAGATATTAACGTATAGCCTTCACAATGCTGCCCACTACTTAGAATAGGAGGTTCTTAATGACAGCCCAAGAAGGGTTTGTCTCCTCCTATTTGCTTTTGGTTCAGATGCCTGAATCTAGACTCAGCATGGCTCAAGGAAAGCCTCCCCTGACCCCAACAGGCCATGCTCCAGGCAACCCAGGGCATCAACACTGGCTGTGCCCTGTACAAACCTCACACCTGTATCAGTCAGGCTGCGCAGTCCTGGGGAAGGTCAAGAGAACTTCCCTGTACAAAGTCCCTGGCAGGGTTCAAGTTTCTCCTAACATGATAGACCTTTCCAACAAACAGCTGCCAGAACCATTGCTTTTAAGCAGGTAAAGTTCTATCTTTGTGCTTTTTGTCTTGCAATCTGCTCACCCATTTAGATCAAAATGAGTCAAAACTGCCTTGAGGCAAATTAGCAGTTGAGCACTAATCCCTGTACCACAGCCTGGAAAGTAAAAAAGCAAGGAGAGAACTTGCTCCATTTTACTGCAGAGCCAGTATAATTTTCCTCAGGTATTTACTCCATGCTTAACATTTGTACACCTATAAAACCTATGCATCTGTTTCAACAGTAATGGCTGCAGACTGGATCAATAACTGGTAATCTAGAGGTTCAAGAGGCTTGCTTCACATCAGCTTTACATGAAGACAACATTGTTTTGTTTGCTTTCATTGAAATCACTCAGTTTCAGGATTAGGGGGTGCCCAGGCCTGAAATTCAGGTGTGTTTTCCTTCTTTATAGGGATGTTTGGATTACTCAGAAGAGAACTGCCATGGATTTTACTTGGACAGAAAGACAAAACATAAACCACATTATGGTTATGTCTTGCAGACTGGTCTTGGTACTCACAGTATTAAATTTTTTCCTTCTTCTGACAGTGCTCCCTTATTTCAGCTCCTGAAGGACCTTGACAGGCTGGAGAGGTGGGCACAAGCCAAACTCATGAGGTTCAACAAGACCAAGTTCAGGGTCCTGCAGCTGGGTTGAGGCAACCCCAAGCACAACTCCAGGCTGGGCAAGGACTGTCTGGAAAGCAGCCCTGCAGAGAGGAATCTGAGGGTGCTGGTGGACAAGAAGCTCAGATGAGCCAGCAGTGTGCACTTGCAGCCCAGAAAGCCAACCAGATCCTGGTCTGCATCAAGAGAAGTGTGGCCAGCAGGTCAAGGGAGGTGATTCTCCCCNGGAATGGGTTGTCCAGGGAGGTGGTTGATGCTGGATGGCGCTCTGGCCAGCCTGCTGTAGTGTGAGGTGTCCCTGCCCATGGCAGGGGGGTTGGAACTAGATGATCCTTGTGGTCCCTTCCAACCCTGACTGATTCTATGATTCTATTTTATGAAGCCTTTTTTTCCCCCTTAATGCTTGCACACTGATTTATATCAATAGTTTTGTTATGCATTTCTTAGTCACAAAACCTAACCTCCTATAATCCCCCTGCTGTAAGAGTGTTCATGAAAAACTTACACATTTCCACATATTTCCAATATGGTCAGCAAATTGTAAGTTGTTTTAACAAAAGAATTAGTTTTTTCTGTAGTCTCACTATTTTGATATAATAGCCTATATGTTTTTTAATTTTATCATTAGCAGGTTGAAAAATTTTAAGGAGAAGCTTCCTATGACTCACTAATGGTTAAGAACTCAAAAAGCAGTAATTAATACTCTGCAAATTCTACTGACAATTCTAAATGTGTAGCACTGTATTCTCATTTGGCTACATCTCAGATTATGAAGTGGAAGGAAAGATGTGCTCCTTATTCTTGCTTTGTTTTGGGCTCAAGAGGAATAAAAGAGTGGCTATATATTTATATCATTGTGATATTACAACTCCCTGGCTGGAATATAAATGATCAAATTTCTAATTTAATTTTTAATTTATTTTTGTTTATCTTCCCCTTTATTCAGAATAAGGGGAATAAGGCACCTGGGGACCTCCATACAATTTGACATTGACATTTTCTCAGATGAAGTCTTTAATGTAATTTCCACTGTTGGTGTTGATATGCATGACCTAAATCTTCCAAGAACGATGAAAAAAGGGAATTATTAAAGAATGGATTGGGTTGAAGGGACCTCAGATCATCTACTCTGACCTCCCTGCCATGGGGAGGGAGGCATCCACAACAACTCTGGGCAACCTACTTCAGAGTCTCACCACCCTCATACTGAAGAGATGCTTTGTATGATGCAGGCCAAACCTGCTCTCCCCTCAGCTGAAAATCATTCCCCCTAGTCCTGTTGCTAGACAACCTTACACAAAGTCCCTCTCCAGCTTTCCTATAGGCTCCCTTCAGGTATTGGAAGGTCCCCCTGGAGTCTTCTCCAGGCTGAACAACCCCAGCTCCCTCAGCCTATCCTTAGAGCAGAGGTGCTCCATGAAACTTCAAAGCAGAAGCTCAAAATTCAAAACACAATCATGCAATAAACCCCACATATTGCAACAACAAAATATTTTTAGACAGGACATTTGCAGCATATGTTTTCTGAGTCAGATAACAAATTGCCAATAGGTAACCCCAAAAATATTCAGGTTTTTTTTTGTTTTTAATGACTGTCTTTACAAGCTACTGGTTCTATTTCAACAGATACAGGGAGCAAAAATCAGGGATTCTACTCTTTCAATTTATTAGATGAAGTCTTGTTGACTTTGTGAATTTATAATTCCACATGATACCAGTTTTACTGCCATTTGCATGGCTCAGGCATTTGCTGTTTTAAGCAGAAAAAAGTTTTCTTTCAGTCTTTGAGCATGATTTCTGTACAAGTTAGTACAAATCGGAATGTGAAAACAATGCAGCCAAACTTGAAATGTGTTCCACATTAGAAGCATCTATGATAAAATTATTGACTAACAGAATGTACACCTAAAAATATATTTTCAGATATAATTACTAGGAAAAGTTGTAAAATCAGACTAAAAAAGTATTAAAAATTCACCAATTTTTCATCTCACACAAACATTAAGATCTCCAGTGAAGCCAGCAGAGTACTTCCAACTTCTGTCAGTCACTGCTCTGCCTATGAAGATTAATAAATTTGTTTTGCAGCATATCTTAAGACAAGAAGATTTCATAATAGATTGTGCCAATTATTTGAATAATTGCTCTAAGAATCACAGAGTCTGTACATAATATCGCCTGAAGTTCAAGAAGAGCATCAATGTTTTGTGGCAGTTCATGGAATGGTGTGGGTTGAAAGGGATCTCCAGAGGTCATATAATCCAATCTCTTCTGCAGTCAGCAGTGGCATCTTCAACTAGATCAGGTTGCCCAGAGCCCTGTCAAGCCTGACTTTGAATACCTCCAAAGATGTGGTCTCAACTACCTCCATGGGCAACCTCTTGCACTACCCTCATGATAAAGAGCTCATTCCTAAAATCCAACTTAAGTCTACTCCAGTCTGAAACCGTTGTCCCTTGTGCTATTACTACAGGCCTTTGTTAACAGTCTCTCCCTCCATCCTTCTTGCAGTCCCCCTTCAAGGACCTCAATAGAAGTTGCTAGTACTTCATTCATAACCTAGTGATAAATCATGCTGGTTCTCAAGGTATTTTCACAAAGCTCTTCTACTTCCATTAAATCCTAAGGCAGCATAACAACATAATAAAATCCCCAAAGAAATCATCAAAAGTAGCAAACAAAAGAATAAAAACACCACCTAAAAACCCCTGACAGAAGTGTGCTGCCCTTAACCACAATAGCTTACACATGCCCATTCAGTGGTGATAAACATAACCTCTCAGCAAAGTGCCTCCCACACATCTCACAGTATAGAGGTCAGTGAGGCTCTACTCTTCTCACACAAATTTTTGTTAAAATGTCATCTCAGTGTAGCACAGGAACTTGAAAGAAAAAATGTACTTGGCTTCAGAAGCCTTTTGTTGCATATTGGTTAAGTTTGCTTAAAAATCAAAAGGTTGGAAATGCCATGGTAACACATCAATGTGTATTGAGGGCTGGTATTCCCAGGGAGACTCAGTGTCCTTCATCTTGAGTGTAAAGACTCAAGGCTTGGGGCTTTTTTTTTTTTGGTGATGAATTTTATGAAGTTTAAGTCTTAACTTTGTGCTGTCTGGTCGCACAGTTCAGAGCAACTACAGAAGAGTTAGACAAAATACAAAGAACAGCAACCAAAAAGAATTAAGAGGATAAAATGTGTCAGGAAAACCAAGAGAAAAAGGAACTAAGTATAGTCTGCAAAACCTGAAAACTCCAGGGGATGGATCATATCCTCAAGGTCACAATAAAAACAAAGGAAACACATGACCCCACTTCTGAAATAGTGAAATAATCACCCACAGAAAAGGTGTGGGCTGGGATAAATAATAAATAGCACATAAATTAATGTGGATGAGAAACACCACACAAAAATATTTACAAACAGTAAGGATGTACTCAACTGGCAATGATTTTGTTAGTGGTCCTGCAGTGGCCAGGGTTACAGACAAGTGGCTTTGTCTTTTATACTCTACAGACAACAGATCAATATCTAAGGGCAATAACTTTCAAACCATGAGATCTCTCATCAGAAACCACAGCATCTCTAGGGACTGGTCAATACAGCTGAGTTTGAAATACTTGCTTGCTACTTAAAAAAACTCAGACCAAAAAAAAAAAATGCATTACCAAAATGCAATGGCAGTTCACAGGACCACAAGATGTTAGATGTTGGAAGGGACCTCTGGGGACCATTGAGTCCAACCCCCCTGCCAGAACAGGCTCATAGAATCTAGTGCAGGTCACAGAGAAACATATCCAGATAGGTCATGAAAGTCTCCAGAGAAGGAAACCCTACAAATTCCCTGCGCAGCCTGTTCCAGTGCCCTGTGACCCTCACAGTGAAGAAGTTCCTCCTCATGTTGAGGTGGAACTTCCTGTGCGGTACTTCATATCCATAACTCAAACTATTCTGTCCCAAATTATCAGTCTCCAAGGTGTGTAGGAAGCATGGATATAATGTTGGAAATAAAAAGAGAGCAGCTTGGGCTCTACAAGGAGACTTGTGACTGAAAACCTCAACTGCCACTTTAAGGAGATGCTAGAACACAAACCCCAACCCTTCCACATGTGTACAAACCCTCAACCACAGCTGCAGAAAGGCTTGAAACAAATTCTAGTAATAAGAATTACTACAGCACAATGAATGTTTCATTTTGACCTCACTGAGAAGAGATGATAAAAAGGAAGTAAATGAAGTAATTGTCCTTTCTAACATATTTATTTCTTACAGAGCCACAGCAGAACCACAAAAAGTTATTAATTTGCTAAGGCAGTTTCCATTTCTTTAGCTCAGAAGCCAAACTTGATTTTTGAGGTACTATGAAAGCTTGTAAAGGAAATCTGTTTAAATATATGACTTAAATTTTGAGGTTAGTTGCTGAAAAAAAAAAATCACCTTGGCATTAATATATTTCAGGAAAAAAACTCCATCACTAGACACAAAAATATTTATTTCCATATATTTCAGTGGGTTTGAAAGCAAAGTATATCNATGGAAAGAGACAAACCCTTGCCACAAATTCAGTTTTAAATGGTTCTTATGCCAATGATTTTTATTCACTCTTGAATTTCATGTAATCTTTGAATTTCTTACGTCAATATACAGAAGACCTTATTTTCAAAAT
>VXBD01028159.1:29713-40831 GCA_013399975.1 Indicator maculatus | reverse complement strand
CCCAGCGCCTGCCCGACCTCAGCGCCCTCAACCTCAGCGGCAACCACCTGCGGGCCGTGGAGGCTGGCGCCCTCGCCGCCCTGCCTGCCCTGCGACAGCTGGACCTCAGCGGCAACCCCTTGGTCTCCCTCAGCCCGCAGGCCTTCGGGGAGGACGGCAGCCCACTGGAGGAGCTGGCCCTCCGGGGCGCCCTGCGCGACCACGGTGTCCTCCTCAGCGTGGCTGCCATGCTGCAGTCTGGGGCCCTGCGCAACCTCAGCCACCTGGAGCTGACTGACAACGGGCTGCTGCTGCTGCCCTCCGGCATGTTTGCCACCCTGCTCGCACTGCGGCAGCTGGACCTTGGCAACAGCTCTCTGGTGGGCCTGCAAAACGTCTCCTTCCAGGGGCTGGGCCAGCTGCAGAGCCTCAACCTCAGCGACAACTCCCTGGGTGTGCTGAGGAATGGCAGCTTGGCCCAGGTCCACAGTCTGCCTGCTCTCCGGCGTGTTGGCCTGGGCCGCAACACATGGGTCTGCGACTGCACCATCGAGGACCTGGTGGCCTGGCTCAAGGAGAGTGACCAAGGGGAGGGCAAAGAAGCCCTGACCTGTGCCTACCCCGACAAGATGTTGGGCAAAACTTTGGTGAAGATCAATGGCTCGGATCTTAACTGCTCCGAGCCCATAGACTTGCCTTCCCAGCTACAGACTTCATATGTCTTCCTAGGGATAGTCTTGGCTCTCATTGGGGCCATTTTCCTCCTGGTTTTGTACTTGAACCGGAAAGGAATCAAAAAGTGGATGCACAACATCAGAGATGCCTGTAGGGATCACATGGAGGGCTACCACTACAGATACGAGATCAATGCAGACCCCAGGTTAACAAACCTCAGCTCCAACTCCGATGTCTGACGAAGCGCCACGGATGTGGAGCAGCGCACAGTAGCTATGCATGAAAAGTAGACTTAATGCTTTATTCTCATGCTTGCTTCCCCCTCCTTGGAGAAATCTCAGATGTGTGTGTGTAACTTGTGGGGGCTGTGCCTCCCTGTGATGTCAAGTTCATTTTTGTTTTGAGATGCTGGGCAGCTGTGCATGGTGTTGGGCTGTATGTAAGAAACAAGCTGCTACTTCTTTTCCTCCTGTCCTCATGTCTGTACTTGTGAGAATATTTTTTCAAGATCTCAGTAGAAAAAAACAAACCACAAACTATTCTCTGTGATGCTCCAAAGCCACCAGAGTTTATATATATAAAAAAAAAAATTACCAATGCAGACACCATTCAACAAAAGCTGCCTCAAATGTTTTTGGGGAAAAAAAAGTTATGTTCCTGTGTGCCAGTTTTGATCTTATATATCCGAATTGTGATGACAACAATTCCATTTCATACACCACCCTGAGTTTTAAAAACTAACAAAGAAAAACAACAGAGAAACTCCCTTTTAACAACTCTTCTATTACAAAGAAGGAAATCGAATCGTGAGCATGCATAAATGCTTTCTAGTTTTACATGTTAAGAAACTTACAGTCTCAGTAAGTCTCTTTTGTAAAATTATTTTCGATTGCAGTTTACGTGAAAAGAGAGAGTTTTGTATACAAACTGGATCTAAACTCCATCTGAACTTTTCAACTCAATAAACAGTCTTACAGGAACTGTTGTGTTGGAAGTTTGCTGTTCCATGAGAAATGTATGGACATCTAAGAATGTGGATAGCTTCGTAGTCTCCGAAGTAATAGCCCTGCAGTAGTAATCTGAATAAGTTTTTATACAAATGTGTATTTTAGAGACATAAATACTTGACAGTTTTGTGAGAGATGCTATGGAGAGAATTACGTGGATCAGTTTGGAGAGCAGGTTCACTTGGCACAGAACCCCTAGTCTGCTCTCAAAACAACTGCAAAACGTTGAGACAGCTGTGATGGTCCACCTTGCTGGGAAGGTACAAGCTGATAGAATTTTCATAATTAAAAAAAAAATACTCAAATTGCATTGTAGAGTTTGTAAGTTAAAGCAAATTTTACCTGAATTATTTATTTTATATATATATATATAAAATATTCATGTTCTGAACTAAGTCAAATGCATCTCAGTCGTGTAGTTGGTGAGCTTCAGGCTTGTGAATCAGCGCAGCACTGACTAAGTGCTTACTGTTTCCTTTTAAGCTCTTGGTTCTTGTGAAGTTCTGTGGTGAAGTGCATCAAGTAACTCGATGGAACTTTACATTTATCTTAAAGTTTATCAACAGATGTATTTCGTTATTGTATCTTATGCTTATTACTTGCTTGGGAATGCATTTACTTGTAAATAGATAAAGCATGCAAAGAAAAACATCAAAGAATGCATCATTCAGTATGCAACTGATAACATATGAAAAGGTTGGCAAGAACCTTCCAATGGCCACCAATAATTAATGCACATTTTCTAATCCATTTGTAGATTCTTAATGAAAAAAAAAAAACCCAAACCAAACACACCAGCTGTAAAAGTGTGATGTGAATTAGTATCTATCAGTCTATCTGTGGAGCTTTTTTCCATGGTCACTGTTACTTGAAGCCCTTGAGCATCTCTTAAGATTTTATGAATTACTGGCTTATTCCTTTTGCTTTCAAAAGTGACAATTTTCTCACAGATATGCAGCCTTGATAAGAGCTCATAAATAATAGTCCTGAAAATATCGAAAGAAATATAATCTATTTTGGGCATCAGTATTATTCAAGTGCATTTTTCTCTCCGTGCAACTTTAGGCAGAAGCAAGCAGCACAAGTTGGTTCAGACTAACATTCTGTTGCTTTAAATTGGCTTTATTTAATAGCAGTGGGTTTTTTTGTAATGTAATTTTGTACATTCACCCTCAAAAGTAAAGAAAAAGAAAAAAAAACATTCTAAGTACAATTAATGTTTTGATAAGTCAGCATATTTTACAAGTAATGTAAGTTTAAGCGATAGCCTGTGCCTCCTGCTGTAATCTAACTGTATGAGCAATATCTGATTAACAGTGTATGAATTAAGTCTGTGGATTCTTAAAAAGCAGGCTGCTGGCCTGAATGTTAGCAGCCCATGTTTTAAGAACAGTGTAAAAACCCTCCAGTGTGAATAACTCTTGCTGTGCAACTATGCAAACCGTTCGCCCTTGGTGTACATAAGATAGCTGATGTAAGAAGCTGGAGTTCACAATAGCTATGCAGTGTGCTTTGTCCCCTTGGTCATCTCAGAGGTTATCAGCTTACACTTCATTTGTACAGTGCCAAGAGTAAGCAGAAGGTCATCCACGCTTTCAGACGCTCCTGTAGCGCAGTAGATAAAATATGTACAAGCCAAGAGGTTTCTTGGGCAATTTCTTGGGTTTTGTTAGCAGATGCTTTAAAGTAACTACAGCAAAAACAGTTCTCTGTGGTGTGTTAGCGTGACGGCCATGTGTTCATAGAGCTGCTGTGTGGAGAGAGGCAAGGACTTGATTCACTCCTCTCTCACCAACGGACTGAGTATTTGTATAGTGAGCAAGTGTAACTGTTGTACTACGCCTATTGTTTGAAAGATTGTTATTTTTGTATCATAGAAAATGTAACAATTTTAGTAGAGACGTGGTGACGGCTACTTTAAAATAATTTCTGCCCCTTGCTTACTTGTGTTGTGTTTATTAGGATGTAACAAATAGCATGTGGCAGTGTTGTGCTCGGTAGCGTTCTTCTGCAGCGTTTGACCAACAGTGAATGCTTTGGTGGTGTATACAATCTATTATTTGACCTGAAGGCCCCTTCCATAAAAGAGTGCTCGAAATTTTATTTTCCTTTCCTTCTACAGAATAGTTAACAGTGGTACTCAGAAGACATTTAAAAAAGTAGCTCCCAAAGCACTTCAGAATTTGATTAATGCATAACATCAGCTTAAACATTCTTCTGAAGCACGTTTTATAATCTTACCCTGCTTTAACACCTGAGATTCCACTTGATGACTATTTCCAGAGCAGCTTAATTAGTAAGGCTGTTTTCATCCATTCATTCATTCATTTCATTCATTCTCCATGCAGTACTGAATGCCTCTGAAATGTGCTCTCTATACATAAACCCCCAATGTTTGGTGTGACCATGCCTCATAGAAAGCATCCAGACTAAGGTAGTAGACTAATCTTTGGGGGAGGCTGCACAGCTAAGCAGTTTACCCAAGGTTCAGCTGCTTTCTTAAACCTAGTTTTAGTTACAATAAGCTTATCTCTCTTTTTTTTTTTTAAAGGAACTGACATACTTTTGATATGTTTTTCCTAAAGTACTTTTGGGTAAGTGCTGTTGCCAGGTAAGAAACAGAATATTCTGTATCCAGGGTAGCTTTTGTATCTCAGATGGTTTGACTTTTTATTTCAGCAAGCCATACTATTAGCAGGAATTTTGACATCCAAAAGAAAAAAAAAAGAGTGATTGGAAGTTTTGCACAACTGCTTTAAATCTTTTTCTTCAGGGTAATTTCCCTTCCAGGCACTGGTGACGATCCCCAGTGACACTCCAGCTAAGGAAGCAGTCCCCGATTCGGTTGTTGACTGGGGTGTCGCTGAAGACAGGCATGGCAAAATATTCAAAACAGGACTGTGCTTGGATCCCAACTCTCATTATTCTACCAGTATTTTCCCTGTGGTATACTCTGCTCTTTTATTCATCTGCATAATTTCTTCTTCGCCTCATTTTCTCAAGAAATCCATCAAAAGGGAGTATCAGGAATCTACGCAGGTGGAGGAAACCAGCCCGGCTGCACCCTTATGTTTTGAGGTTTAGCATCTTCATTTCCCTTTCATCCTTAATATGAGAAAAACCTTTGTCAAAGTGGACAGAATGAAAATTTGATACACCCTTTTTCTTTCTCTTTAGCAGCTGACTGTTCAAGAAGAGCCATTCATTCTCAGCATATGGTGAAGGAAAATAGCATTTGGTAAGAAAAAACGTTTTGGTTTCAAGCTTCCAAATGGCATTTGTATTCTTTGAAGGAAAGCTGAAGGGAGAAGCTTATAAAGGAGACTGGAGATACCCTTTGTAATGGGTCAGCTCTGGAAATCACAGCACTAGCAATAGCAACAACTGCTGATTAATTCCATCATTTTCTGGTGATGTTTTATGGATACAGCTCTAATTTCTTCCTGTTGCTATAAATGGAAACATTTTGCTAACAAGTGGGGTCACCTCCGAGAATATTTGTAATGGAGGTGTTTCCACTGAGATTTTTGTAGGATGTAGTAGAAAACTATTCAGTTTTTAAATCAATGCTGATTTAATAATGACTAAACCAGGCCCATATCTTAATGTTCCTATGGAGTTTTTTTTGGGTTTGGTTTGGTTTGATTTTGGGTTTGTTTGGTTTGGTTTTGGGTTTGTTTGGTTTGGTTTGGGGTTTTTTTTGCAAATACACTGCTTACTAGTTGCAAGGACCTTGGCTCAAAATCAAACAGTGAAATCCCACTGAGGAAGAGAGAAAGCAGCCCTTTTGGGAAGTGTAACATTTATTAGATATCTCACAGTTGTTGGGAAAAGAGATACAAACCATCTGGGAGCTGAGGGTCCTTTGCAAATACAGAAGCAAGTATATTCTGCTGGCTCTCTGAGTCAATACAAAAAAGTAGTGCTTTGTACCAATACAATAAACCTAACAGCACTTCCCTCCCACCTTGGAAACAAACCAAACCCAAACCCCAAGCTTTCAGAAGTAAGAGTGCAGGTTTGCAGTACAAACATGTCCTTCAAAAGGGCTTTTGCTTTCTCAACAGTGCTACAATTTCCATGTTGTCACATCCTTGGAAAACCTTGCTGTGCCAGAAGTCATCTGTCATGTAGGCAAAGCTTGAAATCAGGCCTTCCATTCCCAGTGTTAGCCTCAATAGAAAAAAAAAAAAAAAAGAAACTATTAATAAAATTAAAGTGGTACTTTAGATGCTGTATTCGTGTTGCAATTAATAATTTAATACTTGCAATCATTTATTCCCCCCCTTTCCCCCAAAGTATTCACTAGGTAGCTTTTCCTTTTCTGATGACAGACTAACAGAACAACAGATTTGTGTTTTCTAGTAATTATGCATGAAAGCATCTGAATAAATTAGCAACGCTGGTTTGAGTACATAGAGTGATGAAAATGTTGCATATCTCTCTGTCTTCTAGAATGTTTCCCTATTCTAGGAATTTCAGCTGTGCAAAGAAACGCTGTAACTTCCTCAGATTCCCCTCTCCTTTCTTAATTAACAAGTTATTCTTGAAGAAAACCACAATAAAATATTTACCAGATTGCTTCTAAAGGCTATGTGTTCACCCTGTTGATTTTGTTCCTGTAAAACCATACAGAGATGGAGGATTTTGCTAACTGCCTTCTTTCTAGCTCATAGGGGTGGTTCTGCTGTGAATTTGCATGATAGAATAGTGAAAAAGCAAATTCCTTCCTAGCTAGACTGATCAGTTTCTAGAGAAAGAAATGTGGTCAGTGAATATAAGGGAGACACACAAACACACATATATATATATAAAGATCATTCTTATTATTTTGGATTTAAATTTGGCAGCTTTTGGGGGTTTAGTAAATGCAGTATTGATTTTTCAGGTGCCAATTCTAAATTTAGCAGTACCTGATTTTCAGCTTTTTTAATGACCAGATCAAACTGTGTGTTTTGAAGTCTTCAAATATATATTTACAAAGTGAAATGGAACAGGTTGCCCAGGGAGGTGGTGGAAGCCTCATCCCTGGAGGTTTTTGCAGCCAGGCTGGATGTGGCTGTGAGCAACCTGATCTAGTGTGAGGTGTCCCTGCCCATGGCATGGGGGTTGGAACTGGATGATCCTTGAGGTTCCTTCCAACCCTGAGAATTCTCTGATTCAATTCTGTGATGCTGTGAAATACAGAGGCACTGTTATCACTGATGGTGTGAATTTTCTTACTGTGAAGGAACCATGAAAGAAATGTGCTGCTGAAACAGAGAAGGAAGGGTGAACTGCAGCAAAGAAAACCCCACCCCATAGTGATGGTGAATCCTTTTATTCTTACAACTTTTTAAATGCAAATATTTAGGCTGGAAATTCGAAGGGAAGGATGACATTTCATTTTCTCATAGATAGCTAATGCAGATGTCTGAAATTTTGGTAGGATGGATTGATTTTTTTGGGGCTGTCCCAGGAGCATAGCTGATAACTTGGTTAGTCTTCAGTCTTAAGATGTTTGCTTTTTGGGTGTTTTTTTTTCAAGTTGTTTTGTTTTTTTCCCCCACATTCTTAAGACACCTAACACAGAAGGATATTGGTCTTTGCAAGTGATGGATTGATTCTGTCCTAGGTTTTATCTTAGGATTGATCTCTCTCTTGGTATCTCTCCACAATGTACTCCACATTTTCCATTTGTTCTAGCAGAAATGTTATCTATGGCATAGCCCAGGGTAGCTTTACATGAAGTCATGGGCATTTATGCAATAAAGAACTCATTTGTCAAATGGACTTTATCAAATTTCAGATAGACTTTTTAACAGAATGTGCTGTGCACTTCATGCTGGGAATATGAAAGCATCAAGTAACAGTAATAAAATACTAACCAAGAAAAAATACAATTTATTGCAAGAAGAGTATAAGCAGTCAGGAACTGACACCACTTTGGGGCACTTGAGTAATTCAAGCCTATTTTGATGAAGGCAAAAGTAGCAGTCACCATATTGATGTTTTTCTTCTTCAGGTAAGTGTCTTCATTCATTCTGCTTAGCAGTTTAGGAACAAACTAACCAAATCCTACAGATAGCTGCAGACTTGAGTCCATTTAAATCAGTGAGTTGAACCCCAATGCTTTTATATTTCCTTATTTTCAGGAGTGTGTGCTTTTGTTAGCCTGGAGGGGACTAAGAGATCTTAAACATCAGAAAATAAGACTTTTTTTTTTTTTAATTTCTTTTTATATCTGCATGTAGCCTTTTTATACACATGCATACATACAGATAATGTAGAACTAGGATATAGAAGGGGAGTACAGTCCAAGGCACACCAGCCTGTCCAGTCTGTTGTGGAGTTCACTTTACAAGCTTTTTCTTTCCCTATACATTGGAAAAGGGACATAAGTCCCTAAATGAAGTAGTTATGCCCCTGGAAAGCACATGTTGCTGCACTGCACTGGAGCCATTAGCAGCAAGTTAACACAAAGTGGTGCTGAGTGGCCAGGAGTTTCCAGAGTGGCCACAATTTGGGGTTCTGCTTTCAAAGTGGCTTAAAGGATCTTCATTTTCAAATGTTGTTGAAGACCTTTTGGAAAAGGACACTGCTTTAAGGTGAATTTGACTGAATGTAAATGTGGAAAAAGGCATGTGCCTGGTGTATACTTGAGGGACAATATCATTACTTGTAAGAGCTTATGAAATTCCCTGATCTTTGCTCTGGCTGTCATTTTTCAGATTCATTGAGAACCTCTTTGACATCATCTATGCAGAACATCCTTCCTCTTCTCCAGCTCACTTGTTTAATCACCCCTAATCCAGATGCCTTTTTTTCCCTCCCCTTTTTATTGTGACCAAGCTTGATTACTTCACATTGATAAGCAAAAGTAGAATTCTTGTGAAAACAAGTCATGCATAAAATCAGGTCTTGAATGTTTATCTCTAAGCAGATTGATTAAAAAGGTTTATGTCTGTTTAATTAATAAGGTTAGACCTGTTTAATTAATAAGGTTAGATCTGTTTAATTAATAAGGTTAGATCTGTTTAATAAGGTTTGATCTGCTTAATTAATAAGGTGAGATCTGTTGTTAGACTTCCATTCAGGTTTTCCCATCTCCACTTTTTCCCCTTCTGTTCAGTTTCCAGCATACCAGAAAGCTGTGGTAGCCTTGAGGAACTCTTAGATTGCAATTTCTAGTAATAAGAAAAAAGGAGATCTCACTTTTGAGAGAATAGTCTAGGAAAAAAAAAAAAACCAAACTTGCAGAAGCAGTGCTTGAACGTTTCTGACAGGATAGTAAAATGGCACTGAAAATAGCTCTGCTAAAACATCCTCTTCATTTGTCAGAAACACTACATATGCAGAAAGAACTGGAATGCTGAATTTGTGCTACATCTGCTGGTTAACAGGGCTGGGAGATTTCTACTGCAGTAGTTTCTGCTACCTCTGCTCTGATGTATCCTTCTTGCAGCCCTCCACACAGTCCAACATGCTTGAAGGAGACCCAGAGGAGTTTGGGATGTGAATCCACAGTGGATTGTAATTTGGTTGAGTTTATTAATCAGATGTGAAGGCTTTTGTTTTGGGGCACCTAAAGAAATATGTTCTGGTACTTGTCATTTTTAACAGAAGCAAAGTAGCTGGCATGTGCCTGCTTTCATAACTTACCTCTGTGAGGCTTGGACAGACTGAGAGCTGGGCAGAGAGGAACCTCATGAGGTTCAACAAGGATAAGTGCAGAGTCCTGCAGCTGGGAAGGAAGAATAAACTGCAGCAGGACAGGTTAGGAGGTGATCTACTGGAGAGGAGCCCTGTGGAGAAGGACCTGGGAGTGCTGGTGGATAACAAGTTCTGCATGGGACAGCAATGTGCCCTGGGGGCCAGGAGGGACAATGGGATCCTGGGGTGCATTCAGAGGAGTGTGTCCAGCAGATCCAGGGAGGTTATCCTCCCCTTCTACTCTGCCCTGGTGAGACCTCACATGGAATATTGTGTCCCGTTTTGGCCTTCCCAGTTCAAGAGGGACAGGGACATACTCCAGAGAGTTCGACCAGAATGAACTGGAGAGGCTGAAAGACCTGAGGCTGTTTAGTCTGGAGAAGACTGAGAGGGGATCTAATGAATGTTTCTAAATATCTGAGGGCTGGGGATCAAGAGGGAGGGGACAGGCTCTGCTCACTTGCACCCTGTGACAGGACAAGGGGCAATGGATAGAAACTACAGCACAGGAGGTTCCACCTCAATACGAGGAGGAACTTCTTCACTGGGAGGGTCATAGAGCACTGGACCAGTCTCTCCAGAAAGGTTATGGATTTTCCTTCTCTGGAGACTTTCAAGCCCCATCTGGATGCATTCCTGTGTGACCTGTGCTGGATTCTATGGTCCTGCTCTGGCAGGGGGCTCGGACTCGATGATCTCCGGTGGTCCCTTCCAACCCCTAACATCCTGTGTGATTTGTAAATACAAAAAAAGCCCCAACCCAATAAATACTCCGAATTTGAATTTGCCAGAAACAGAAGTATTTCAGCAAACTGGAGTGTAAATTCAGCAGGTTTTCCAATTTAATGCAGGAGATGATGACACTGAAATTGATTGCAAGCAGAGCAATGACTCATTCTTCACAGGAGTTATTGCAGGCTAGGCCTTTCCCACAAAGCTGCACAAGGTGTTTTATCCCTCAGGTTTCCAGGGAGACAATCACAATCCAGTAGGGGTTACTGTTGTTCTTAAGTAAAGCTCTCTAGATTTTGTAGTTTAGCAATTTCAGATCCCAAATCACAGCGACAGCAGAGAGAGAGGATTTGATAAATCGACAGTGAGTAAGGTGAATTGATCTGACCTGTTTCAAACACACCCAGAGGATGCTGTGGTGCACCAGCTTAGAGCAGGTGCTGCTGGTGCTCTCACCAGCTGCACTCGTGGTTTTCACTGGCAGAAGATTCAAACCTTGGGTGCTCCCTCAGCAAGTTTGCTGATGACACCAAGCTGTGTGGTGCAGCTGACAGGCTGGAGGGAAGGGATCCATCCAGAGGGACCTGGACAGGCTGGAGAGGTGGGCACAAGCCAACCTCATGAGGTTCAACAGGAGCAAGTGCAAGGTCCTGCAGCTGGGTTGGGGCAATCTCAACTACTGATATAGTCTGGGCAGGGACTGGCTTGAGAGCAGCCCTGAAGAAACAGACTTGGGGGTGCTGGAGGATGAGAAGCTCAACAGGAGCCAGCAGTGAGCACTTGCAGCCCAGAAAGCCAACCAGAGCCTGGGCTGCATCAGGAGAAGTGTGGCCAGCAGGTCAAGGGGGCCTACAAGAAAGCTGGGGAGGGACTTTTTAGGGTGTCAGCGATTGGACTAGAGGGAATGGAGCAAAACTAGAAGTGGGTAGATTCAGATTGGATGTTAGGAAGTTTTTCCCTGTGAGGGTAGTGAGACACTGGAACAGGTTGCCCAGGGAGGTGGTGGAAGCCTCATCCCTGGAGGTTTTTAAGG
>VXBD01028158.1:222056-234899 GCA_013399975.1 Indicator maculatus | reverse complement strand
CATGAGAGTGGTGAGAGCCTGGAATGGGTTGCCTAGGGAGGTGGTTGAGGGCAGGCTGGATGTGGCTGTGAGCAACCTGCTGTAGTGTGAAGTGTTCCTGCCCATGGCAGGGGGGTTGGAACTGGCTGATCCTTGGGGTCCCTTCCAACCCTGACTGATTCTATGATTCTATGATTCTAAGATCTGCTTGTAGCGAAGGTGCAGACCAAGACATCTGCCTGCATCTCCAGCTGGATCACCAAGACTATGTGACTCTGGGAAGTTAAACACCTCCAGCATAACCTTGGCCCTATAAAAGTTAACATCATAATTTCCATTAACTTCAGCATTGCTGAGACCTTACCTTCCGTGCTTCAGCTGACCTAGGGTCTACCTGCAACTGCAACCAGCACCACAGCCCCTCCCCAGCACACACAGACAGCACACTGATAAATGACAGAATCCTAGAATGGCTTAGGCTGGAGTGGGCCTCAGAGGTCATCTACTCCAACCCTCCTGCCATGGGTTGCTCAAGGCATCATCCAAGGAGGAGAGGCAGGAGACGTCCAGGGAGGAGGCATCCACCACTTCCCTGGGCAACCTATTGCAGCATCTCCCTGCCCTCACCCTGAATCACTTCTTCCTAAGCTCCAGCCTAACCCTGCTCTCCCTCAGTTTAAAAACATTTCCCCTTGCCCTTAGGAAAAGTGCCCCTCTGCCCCTCTCTGCCCAGTGGCAGTCACAGGTACCTCTGAAGCAAGCTAGAGCATTGATTATTGTTGGCCTGTCCATGTGCCCAGTCTCTGTTTCTATGGACAAGGACCAAGATGAGCTCATCCTGGTGCAGCTGGAGACCTTGCACTCCAAGGGTAAGGTCAGAGGTGGTAACTGACTGTAGAGAAGAGCAATGGCAAACAGCTAAGCCTGGCCAATGTGCTGAGCCATTTCTCAGGCTAACTGCTGTGAATCTTTGTTGAGGCATCATGGCACACACTGATTTCAGGGAAGGCTTTGGAGCTGCCTCTCAGTGATAGGAGACAAGATGGGAAGCATGAACACAAGCCACTTGTTTGTAAGGACACAGGCTGGAGCTACCAACAACTTGATGAAGCCCAAAGCTCCTCCAGAAATAAAGACACAGCAAAGAATAGTGGTGAATAAAACCCTCTGGAAGGATAGCTGCAGGTCTAATGTGGTAAAACAATCAGTGTGTCTGGGCACACAGTGGCTTCTTAGCTTGTGTTCTCTTTGGATGGAGTCTCCAAAAGGGAAGGTTTGAATGCTTTAGAGGTGACTGTGATTTTAAAATGGCAGTAAAAGGAAAAAAAAAAGAAAAAAAGAAGAAGAAGACAAGGAAGGTAGTGGTTAATTGACCTTCATTATGCCTTCTGGTTCATTTAGAAATGGAAATTAAATTAACATGATAATTCAGTCCTACTGTGTTAAGGCTGCCATAAACCCATTAGATTTTATGGCCACTGATTTAACATTTTTTTCTATTAACTGGGTTTAATTTTCAACACTGTCATGCAGGTCCTGCAAAGTGGTAGCTTGGAAGAACCTGGGTGGCTGAAGCACTGTGTAGCTGCTTTATGCCAGCAGCTCAGCTGCTGGAAAGCAGGAGCCTAAAGTCTCCCAGGCGTACGCTGGTTCTGGCACCCACCCTACACAAAGCACAGGGAACTACAGGAGCTTCCATCATTTCCAGAGGAAAACCAAGCCTGTCTGGCATCCAGCAAGCTGAATTTAGCAACAAGAGAAGAAGTTAATTGTCTGGGAATCCTCTCTGTGCCGATTCGGTACACTGCTTTCAAAAAACGTTGGAAGGAGGCTCACGTTTGGTGTGGTGGTTTGCTTACCCCTTCCATCATGTGGAGAAGAAAATGCAGCCCACCACTGCTTCAGGAAGCAAAAGTGATCTGCATTTCACAGCCTCTGATCCTGCAGCTGACTTTGTACAGCTATATGCTGGTAGCTTCACAAAAGCCTGGATTGTTTTACTCTTTCTTTCTGTTTTCTCAGTTGTGATAAGACAAGGGGCAATGGAAGTTAACTGCAGCACAGAAGTTCCACCTCAACACGAGGAAGAACTTCTTTATTGTAAGGGTCATGTGGCCCTGGGACAGGCTCCCCAGCAAGGTTGTGGAGTCTTCTTCTCTGGAGCCTTTCCAGCCCTGTCTGGATGTGTTCCTGTGTGACCTGTGCTGGATTCTATGGTCCTGCTCTGGCAGGGGACTTGGACTCGAAAATCTCCAGTGGTCCTTTCCAACCCCTAATATCCTGTGAGCCTGTGATTTTTTTATTGTATTAAAATCATTCCTACATCTTTATGACAATTAAGTAATCAAGTTTCAAGCAGAGTTGGTTTTAAAATCATAGAACTGTCAGGGTTGGAAGGGACCTCAAGGCTCAGCCAGTTCCAACCCCCTGCCATGGCCAGGGACACCTCACACTACAGCAGGTTGCTCACAGCCACATCCAGCCTGGCTGCAAAAATCCTCCAGGGATGAGGCTTTCACCACCTCCCTGGGCAACCTGTGCCAGTGTCTCACCTCATCTTTGAGGAATTTCCATCCTACGAACCCAGAGGTGGAGATCATAACATGACACAACAACAAATGCAGGGAAAGATTTCTCAGGCCCACTGAACTCTAGGAACAAACCTGAAAATGTAAGGGTGATCTTCCAACACTGTAGCTAAGAAAGCAGCAATAAATCTTCTGGTATGAAGGTTGATGGTATTTTTCTGGGTATCTTTTCACCTCTCAGAAAGAGTCTGTGCAATGTTGCCACTTAGCTTTATTTGGTTTTGTCGTGATAATCTTTTTTTGATATTTTTTCCCTGCAAAGCACTCTTAAAATAATATTTTTAATCCTGTGAGGTAAGAGTTAAGTGGAAGGAAAATGTGATTTCAATAATACACTTCTTCCTGACATCCTATTTGTTGTTCTATGCATATTCTCCCTTGAACAAATGAAGCCAAACTCATCATCTGAGCATTCTGTTTACAGTGCACTTTACCACAGTGCAATGGTTTCTCCTCACTAATTTCTCGTGATAAAACACTCACTTGCACACAGAAAGGCACTTCAGTGATGTTAAAAGCATGTGGAAAACCCTCCCTGCAACAAGTCATAGGAAGATGAATTCCATATTGCCAACAACCCCCCCCCCAAGAGCAGAAGTGACACCGCTCTATGCCTCCTTTTTTGCTGGCTTGCTTGTTTTTAACTCAGTCTAAAGGCATGCACCAAACTCCCCATGTTCTGATATGACACTTGGCTCTTTAACCTGCCAGAGCTGGCAGCAAATAAGGGAATAAAACAGTTTCCTGCTATTGTTGGCAATAAATGCCTGTCTGTGTTAACTACACTTTACACTGCTATTCACTATTGAGTCAACACTGTCTGCATCACAGCTTCTCCACAAGTGACTAAACCTTGACAGCATCTCTGCTGACACCAAGATCTAGCAAGGCAGAAGTCCCTGGGAGCAGCAGCATTTGGTGACCAGCCACAGCCATCCATTGTATTTCCAGGAGTAGCTGCACACCCTTCAGGGCTGCTTCAAGTTGGAATTCAGTCCAGCGAGGCAGATTTAATGCTGTGTTTTATTTTGCCTCACATCCAAACTTTTTGGGAGAGGAATGGTGTAAAGAATTCAGTCATCCAATTAAATGACAAATAACAACAGGAATGGAAAACTCCATGTGCCACAAGCAAAGAAGGAAAAAGACTTCCAACTAATGTTAGAAGCGAGGAAGATCCTCCAGAAAAGTGAAAAAAGTGAACTGCCAGAATGGGATTTTGGGGAGGAGTATAAGAGGATAGAGGGGCAAAGAAAAGGAAGGAGAAGGTAGGAAGTGGCTGGGTTCCTGAAGCATTCAGGTCACAGAATCACACAGAATCACAGAATTGCTGGGCTGGAAAAGACCTCTGAGATCATCCAGTCCAGCCTACGACCTAACACCACCACATCACCTAAACCATGCCACCAAGAGCCACAGCCAAGCTTTTCTTGAAGACCTCCAGGGGCAGTGACTCCACCACCTCCCTGGGCAGTCCATCCCAGTGCCTAATCAGCCTTTCCATCAGGAAGTGCTTCCTAACATCCAACCTAACCCTCCCCTGGCACAGCTTCAGGCCATGCCCTCTCATCCTGTCACAAGTTGCCTGGGAGCAGAGCCTGACCCCCACCTGACTACAGCTTCCCTTCAGGGAGTTGTAGAGAGTGCTAAGGTCCCCCCTGAGTCTCCTCCTCTCCAGGCTGAACCCCCCCAGCTCCCTCAGCCTCTCCTCATCAGCCTTTCCCTCCAGCCCCCTCCCCAGTCTGGCTGCTCTGCTCTGGACCTGCTCCAGCACCTCAAGATCCTTCCTGCAGTGAGTGCCCAGAGCTGCACACAGTGCTCCAGGGGAGGCCTCCCCAGTGCCCAGCACAGGGCAGAATTCCATCCCTGCTCCTGCTGGCCACACTCTTCCTGACCCAGGCCAGGATGCCCTTGGCCTTCCATGCCCCTGGGCACACAGCTGGCTCCTGCCCAGCTGCTGTCACCCAGCACTGCCAGGTCCCTCTCTGCCAGGTGCTCTCCAGCCACTCACCCCCAGTCTGCAGCACTGCATGGGGTGATTGTGGCCAAAGTGTAGGAGCCTGCACTTGGCCTTCTTGAATCTCATCCCATTGGCCTCAGCCCATGGCCCAGTCTGTCCAGGTCCCTCTGCAGCATCCTCCTACCCTCCAGGAGATCCAGACTCCCAGTCATCCCAGTTTCCCCCTGCAGAGACTGAAAAGACAGACTTTACATCTAAATCTGCTTCACAAGACCCTAACACTGATCTGGGGACAAGAGTTTAGTGCCCACAACTGGCAGGGCTCTTCTCAGCACCATGTGATTTTTTTTTGTTCTGACATCTTTGAGTTGTGCTGGGTTGGGGTTTGGGGGTTGCAATCATCTGTGGTGAAATGCTGCAGTGACACCGTTCCCCTGCAGCCCAGTTATTGCTGCAGATGTGTGTACAGCTGAACACAATCAGCTTATAAAGCCCTGCTCTTCATCTGCCTAAAACCAAAGCCCAGACAACAGGCTCTGAAGTGTTCAAGATTTAAAAAAAAAATAAGGAATGTAAAGGGAGTAAGAGAAACCACTGAGACAGATTTCTCTTTAAATTCAATCCAGATTGGTGTTGCCCAAAAGCTGTTCCCAACAGCTCCTAGCTCTACTGTAGCCTTTGCAATAGCAGTTGATGGCCTCAGTCACATTTTTGGTGTGTTTTTTCCTGCAGTATGCCTCTCTTTGAGCAGTGGGAAGACGGGCAGAAGGGCAGAGAAGCCCCACAGAAGTTCCTCCAGGCTTTGGTCCCCGACAGAGAAGCTCAGGAGAGGAGTGGGAGCACTAGAACACATCCAGAGAAAGGCAACAAGGCTGGGGAGGGGCTTGGAACACAAACCCTGTGAGGAGAGGCTGAGGGAGCTGGGGGTGTTCAGCCTGGAGAAGAGGAGGCTCAGGGCAGACCTCATTGCTGTCTACAACTACCTGAGGGGAGGTTGTAGCCAGGTGGGGGTTGGGCTCTGCTCCCAGGCAACCAGCAGCAGAACAAGAGGACACAGTCTCAAGCTGTGCAGGGGAGGTCTAGGCTGGGTGTTAGGAGGAAGTTCTTCACAGAGAGGGTGATTGCCCATTGGGATGTGCTGCCCAGGGAGGTGGTGGAGTCACCATCACTGGAGATGTTCAAGAGAAGCCTGGATGAGGCACTTAGTGCCATGGTCTGGTTGAGTGCTTAGGGCTGGGTGCTAGGTTGGCCTGGATGAGCTTGGAGGTCTCTTCCAACCTGCTTGATTCTATGATTCTATGATTCTATGATTCACTTGATGGCAAAGGAGACCCTCAGGATATGGGGATGGAGGATGCAAGAGGGATGCAGACTTGCATCATATTCCCTGACACCTCGTTCAGATTCCACCTCCCATGCAGTTCCACCCTGCAGGCACAGGTGAGTGCTCAGCCTGTGGTGACCTTCCCTGGGCTCTCGGGCACACACTCTTCTAGCCCAGCACCATTACCTCATTTCCTGGGCCCACAGTCATTACAGGAAGGCATGCAGAGATATGAATGACTGAAAAGTGAATTAATACTATCATAGCAGCAAACAATTATTTTAATGATCTGTTCTCACAACTGAACTTTCATGGCAAGCTTGCAGAGCTGAATTGTTTCAGTGGAGACACTGCTGCTTCGTTTTGGAAGGCAGCTCTTGGGCAAAAACATGGCAGTGTGCTGCTAGCAAAGCTCACAGATCAATACTCATCTTTTGCCAGACTCAGATTGATTAATCTCCATGACACACTAACTGGAAAATGAGCATGGGGCAGTTAACCCTCCCTGTGCAACAGAAATAACCCATCAGCTGCAGCAAAAAACACCCAGGCTGGCAACACCAGCCACGAGCTTAGCTCAGCTTGGGTTTGAATCCAACTCTCAGTCCTACATGGATCAAGTTAGTAAAGAACCTGGAGAAGCCACCTGTGCTGGGTGACCTCACTGAGCCCAACACAGCCCTGTGGGGCATTTCAGGGCTGTATCAGCAGGGTCTCATCCTCACCACGCTGAGGTTGCCTTGCCTGGTCCTGCACTGGGGAGAGGAAACTGCTCAAGAGGGATCTCACTGATTCTCAATTTGTGAGAAATTCACCTTCCCAGTGGTCAGGCTACACAGTGCTTGATATGGGTCAAAATAGCTTGCAAGTGAAATATTGCCTGTTAAATAGATTTCTGTTCTTACATTCCTGAAGCAAGCAGTAAGAACACTGGTAAAGAGGAGGTTTAAAAGAGGGATGTTTGCACAGGGAAAGATCTGGGGATAGCTGATCACAGCTTAAGCCTTACATCAGAGTTGAAGAAGTGTTTCTTATTTTCATAGAATTGTCAGGGTTGGAAGGGACCTCAAGGATCAGCCAGTTCCAACCCCCCTGCCATCGGCAGGGACACCTCACACTACAGCAGGTTGCTCACAGCCACATCCAGCCTGGCTGCAAAAACCTCCAGGGATGAGGCTTCCACCACCTCCCTGGGCAACCTGTGCCAGCCTCTCACCAGCCTCACAGGGAAGAATTTCTTCCTAACCTCCAATCTGAATCTACCCATTTCTAGGTTTGCTACATTCCCCCTAGTCCTGCAACCATCTTAAGACATCCAAAATGTAACTTCCATTCTGCAACTGACCATCACCATATGGACCATAAGCTCCTCACAGCTCTGATGTCTCCTTTTGCAGCTCTGGCTTGCTCAACAAGAGACACAACGAGAGAAGATTAAAGATTGAAATCTATGTGTTCTTGCTGTCAGGAAGCTAAGTTCTGTGCTAAGAAAGCAAAAGGATGGTGAGAACAGTTTCAAGGCTGACCCCAGGAGTGTGGTATTCAGTATCTCTCCCAGCAGCTGCCTGTCAAGACTCCAACCTTCACTTTTGGTGGCACCAGCAATCAAAGGCAAAAAAAAAAAAAGAATAGTGAGGGGAATGTCAAGGTGGGGGAAATATCAATACCTCCAAGTACCAGAGTCCAAATACAAACTCTGCTCTAGCAACATGAACAGAGCCACAAGCAAAGGAGTATGGAAAAGTGCTTCCAAACTGCTCCTCTGGGAGTCGGAGAGTGTTTCATTCCCCTCCTATCTTTCAGAAGATAAAAAAAGGTATTTTGAACCATGTTTTAATATGTTTATCAAAGGAAAGCTACAAATCCAACAATAACATCCCAAATTTCTCACAGATGGGGAGATGGAAATCAAAGGGGGGTTTTGCACAGAAATCTGTTGAAGTCAGGTTTTGTTTAGACAGTAATCCCTGCAAAGAATCAAACAACCTTCCCCTCCAGTTTTAACTTGGATTCAGCACTAGACGTTGGAAGCCATCTGTGCTTGCAAATCCAATGCAGCCAGAAAGCAGAGAGAGAGATTGACTCAAAGCAGAACTGTGTGGCTATTTCAGTACCCATCAAAGGAAAAGGAGTTGAGGTCAAACCATCCCAAGACTCTCTCCCCGTGACTACACCCTGCGCAGACGTCTGTCAAACGTGTGGCTGACAAAGCGCAGGTGGAGTTAACACCTGAGGTTGAGTGAAAGGCAGGTTTCCTATCACAACTCAGCTATTCCTGCTCACCAGGGTGTGCAGAGCAGCAAGGCAGGGGAGTCCTACCCTTGCTGACTCAGGGAGGGCTGCTGATCAGTTAAGCAACAGGGTTGAGAGAGTTGGGGCTGTTCAGTCTGGAGAAGAGAAGGCTCCAAGGAGACCTTCTTGTGGCCTCCCAGTATCTGAAGGGGGCTACAAGAAAGCTGGGGAGGGACTTTTGAGGGTGTCTGATACCCTAAAAAGTCCCTCACCAGCTTTCCTGGAGCCCCCATATTGGAAGGCCACAAGCAGGTGTCCTCAAAGCCTTCTCTTCTCCAGACTCAACAACCCCAACTCTCTCAGTCTGTCTCCAGAGCAGAGCAGCTCCAGCTCTCTGATCATCCTCATGGCCCTTCTCTAAACACCTCCCAGCACCTCCAGATCCTTCTTGTAACAGAGGCTCCAGAACTGGACACAGAACTCCAGGTGTGGTCTCCCCAGAGTGGAGCAGAGGGGGAGAGTCCCCTCCCTGGCCCTGCTGGCCACACTTCTCTTGCTGCAGCCCAGGCTCTGCTTGGCTCTCTGGGCTGTAAGCGCTCACTGCTGGCTCCTGTTGAGCTTCTCCTCCCCCAGCACCCCCAAGGCCTTTTCTTCAGGGCTGCTCTCCAGCCAGTCCCTAGTTCTCCAGAATAGCTGCTGGGACATAAAGAAAACATCTCGATGACAAATTGCAGTCTGATCCGATGCAACAAAGAAGCTTCCAGGGAAGCTGGGCTCAGCACCATGGTCCTGAGAATGATCTGATGGGGACTCCTCACGTGGTATATAAAGCAAAATAATGATCAAATGCAGATGCCAGCCAGGTCCCTTCTCTTCTTCATCAAGCCACTCTAGTAATAAAGACTAAATAGGCAAAACATTCATTAAAGTATGTCATGTACAAGGAGGCTTTGGTTTTGGCCTTCAGTTAGCTTCCTTTTTTCTTTATCTTCTTGGTTTTTTTCCCCTGCAGTAGCACCACAAGCACCAGGGCCTAGAACTAGCACATTCTTAAGATATTCAAGATATTGGTACCCCGGGAAGCCACTTTGCTGTTCAAAGCATACCCCTCAGGGTGAGAAGTCATCACCATGGAGCTGCCCAGCCTGTTACCAGTGTGGTATTTTCACAGTATGGGTAGGGGTTGGAACAGACTTCAGAGGTCATTGAGTCCAACTCCCCTGCCAAGGCAAGTTCACTTAGCTCAGGCTGCACAGGAACACATCCAGGTGGGTTTTGAATGTCTCCAGAGATGGAGACTCCACAGCCTCTCTGGGCAGCTTGGTCCAGTGCTCCAGTGCCCTTACATTAAAGCAGTTCCTCCTCATCTTTAGATGGAACTTCCTATGTTTAAGTTTCCCCTTGTTCAGTCACTGGGCACCCCTGATCTGCAGGTAAAGGCAACAGCAGGACCTACTTCAGCTCCTGCAGCCTTTCAAACTCTCCTACAGCAACTCCATAATTTAGAGGTAGAAGCACTAAGCACTAAGCTTTAGGCACTATAATGAAAAAGAAGAAGTAGAAAGGTTTACTGCAAGGGGAAACAAGCAGCTGAGGATGCACAAAGTGAAGCACAACTTCACCTCTAACCAAAATCTCCTGTCACCTGAGAAGAAGAGGGAGGGATCTTCTCCAAGGACAGCTCTCCATCCTGTCACCCCCCTGCTTATTCCCCACCTTACCCTGCCCAGCCACCATCTGTGATACTCTTCAGTGAAAAGCAGCACTTCCCATGCTTCTTTTTCTCCTGGATCTGGGTGGGCATTGTGAATATTGCACACTTCCAGAGAGCAAACAATGCCCATAAGGGGACACTGTCCTTCCTGTGTGACACTTCAGCTGGCCAGAGTCTTGCCATGAAGCAGGGGGTTGGAGGGAAAGTCTGGTGAGAAGAGGCTGAGGGAGCTGGGGGGGTTCAGCCTGGAGAGGAGGAGACTCAGGGGGGACCTTAGCACTCTCTACAACTACCTGAAGGGAAGTTGTAGTCAGGTGGGGGTCAGGCTCTGCTCCCAGGCAACTTGTGACAGGATGAGAGGGCATGGCCTGAAGCTGTGCCAGGGGAGGGTTAGGTTGGATGTTAGGAAGCACGTCCTGATGGAAAGGCTGATTAGGCACTGGGATGGACTGCCCAGGGAGGTGGTGGAGTCACTGTCCCTGGAGGTGTTTAAACAAAGCTTGGCTGTGGCTCTTGGTGGCATGGTTTAGGTGATGTGGTGGTGTTAGGTCATAGGCTGGACTGGATGATCTCAGAGGTCTTTTCCAGCCTCAGTAATTCTGTGATTCTGTGATTCTGCAATTGGGCTCCCTGATGACAACTTCCCCAGGTGTCTCAGGAAGATCAGAATGAATGCTGAGCTGACTTGAGCCAGAAACTGACTAGGATTGTTCAACAAACTCAAATATTTTGATTCGGGGAAAAAAAAAAGAAAAACCACATAAAACCAACCAAACAAACAAAACCCCAAAGCAAAACAAAACAAAACAAAAGCCCAAACAAACAAACAAAGCAAAACAAAACAAACAAGCCAAGCACAAACAAACCAAAACCATAATCACAAACCCCACAACCTTTTCTGAGGAAACTTGCTGAATAAGACTACTCATTTTCTGGGATTTTGTGAGGGGAAAGAACAAAAAGAATATCAAGAGAGAAAGAGATGAGGCACATTGAATGAGGGGCTGGAGGGGGAAGTCAGAAGAGAAAAGCATTGCAGGGAGCTGCCAGGTTTTCCGAAACCTCTGCTGGCTTGCCAGATGAATTAGACCACAGAATATTGAATTAGGAAGATTTATGACTGGGAATTGGAGGAAGTTACCTGTGATAGAAAATATGTTGTGTGAATGAGATCTCTTCTGGTGCACTGACAGAAGGGTGTAATGAGCTGGGAGCAAGGTCCCCTCAGCATTACCTTCTTGGAGATGCTCGCTTGACTGACAGCTGAGCTGAAGCGAGGCAGCCACAGGGAAAGGAAGGGCAGCAGGCTCTCAGGAGCTGCAGAGCAGGCTTCTGTGGGAAACTTTCTGAAACCTAGGAAGCTGAACAGGAAAATAAAAAGTAAACCATTACAAACTTTCCTTCTCCCCTTGCCCATCATTAAACCGACACAGGAGCACACACTGCACAGAGGAGCCTCAGAGTCTACCAAGCACCTGGGAGGGCTGGGGCCAAGGCCACAGAGCCCACAGTTATTTACCCAGCAGCTGCTGCAAGAAATGCAGAAAAGCTCCACTGGCATCTGGCAGCATAAAGAGCTATCAGACCACTGGTTTCACAGAGGCTTCCAAAACCCACTGGGGCACGAGATACTACGCCCCTGCAGCATACCAGCTGAGATGGTCTCAGAAATTCACAGAGTGCAGTGGGCTGGAAGGGATCCTCAAAGAAGAGAAGATGAGAGGGGATCTTATCTTTCAACCCTGGATGTGTTTAAAAGTGGTTTGGACATGGTGCTTGGGGATATGATTTAGGGATGGCCCTTGTAGAGTAGGGTGAATGGTTGGACTTGGTGATCCTGGGGGGCTTTTCCAACATGAATGTTCCTGTGATTCTGTGACTATCAATGTCTGCAAACACCTGAAAGGTGGCTGTCAGGAGGATGCAGCCAGGCTCTTTTCAGTTGTACCCACTGACAGGATGAGGGGCAATGGATGGAAACTCAACCACAGGAAACTCCATCTCAACATGAGAAAAAAACTTCTGTACTGTGAGGGTGCTGGAGCCCTGGAGCAGGCTGCCCAGAGAGGTTGTGGAATCTCTGTCTCTAGAGATCTTCCAAACCCACCTGGATGTGTTCCTGTGTGACCTGCCCTGTCAGGACCTGTGTGTCCTGCTTTGTAGGGGGGTTGGACTCAATGATCTCTGGAGGTCCCTTCCAACCCCTAGCATCCTATGATTCTATAGGATCTAAGAAGACACCCAACAGCCTGCTGATTCCTTTCATCTTAACCTCAGTATTTTCTCCTTGCCAAATACTGAAACTGTTTGCTCAGACATTTAAGTGTTGTGGCTACTAGCTAGGAACCACCTGAGTGTTTTATATAAGAACAACAGCAATCAAATTTCCTCCTTCAAGTTATATTTCTGTTTCAGAGCCTTTGCAGGAAAAGCTTAACAAACATCTGTGGAATTGCCTTTTGTAATACGACATCAAAAATGACATCCTGTTCCTCTTTGGGCGAATGCATGATGTTACCATGAGCAAATGCTGAGGTGTGAAGGATGCTGTGAACATCAGTGCTGCCCTCTAGGAAAATCAAACAAACAAAAAAACACCAAACAAAACTACAACCTGTGAAGTAGTGTATCTTGTGTAATCTTACAGGCTTTGTGCATTGCTGCCCCTGGAAAAACAACAGGTGGAATGGTGCATTTGGAGACAGGAGGATCAAGGATCACAGGATGCTAGGGGTTGGTAGGGACCTCTGGAGATCTTTCAGTCCAACCCCCATGCCAGAGCAGGACCATTGTGGCAGTTTTAGGCTGATGCCTAGGAAATTTTCCACAGAACTTGAGTAGAAAGTGGCAGAATGTAAATAAATTACCACTGGAGGTAAAATAAGGGAAAAAAATAAGGATAAGGTCTAAATGATCCCATTGATAACTAACATAAGGTTAGGTGTATAAACTCTTCTCTTCTCTTCTCTTCTCTTCTCTTCTCTTCTCTTCTCTTCTCTTCTCTTTTCTTCCTTTCTCTCTTTTTTTCTTCTCTTCTCTTCTCTTC
>VXBD01028158.1:209024-221985 GCA_013399975.1 Indicator maculatus | reverse complement strand
CACCTGATACCAGCTGGTGGCTTTTGCTTGGCTGTTGCTGACCTTAGCTGCATTCTTGTTGTGGCTAAGTAACTAAAAGCTACTCTCTGCTCTTCTCTTTTCCCTTGTACAGGGGGAAATGGGATGGAGAGGGGAAAGCTGTTGGTAACCCCCTGGTTTTGTCCAGGGGGGTCCTTGTGATGTTTATAAACTGTACATACCTGTAAATGTTGCATATTTTGTACATATTCATTGCATTCCATATTTCTGGATTTTAGTTTGCTTGTGCATGGAACTTCATTTGCCTCCATCCCAAACTGAGCTGGTCTGGCAATTTTGGTTTGGGGGGTAGTTCTCCAAATTAGTTGGGGATAATTTCAACCCACCACAACCATATGATCTAGCACAGGTTGCACAGGAATGCACCCAGATGGGTCTTGAATGTCTCCAGAGAAGAGACTCCACACTCTATAGGATGGGAACTTAACCACAGCACTGCTCTGATTGCATAGGAGGAGGATGGATCCACAAGGTGAGCATCCCATGCAGTTGTGGTCAGCTAACAGGGCTGGCAGCCCTGGAGGCAGTCATACACTGCTCTAAGAATCCAGGAGGGAGGAAGGGAGAGAAAGCAGCCTGCCCTATGCCTGCCACCAAGGCAGCAGGTTGTGTCCAGCTGGAGATGTGGTGTTGCAGGGGCTGAAGGCACATGGTGAGAGCACAGCAGCTTGCTCTGAACTGTCTTTCCAGCTGTCAGTCCTGCCAAGAACAGAGCATCACAGGGGAACTGAAGCCAGACAAACCTCACTGCTGTCCTCCACCAGGCACTGCAACAGGCTGCCCAGGGAGGTGGTGGAGTCCCCATCCCTTGAGGTGTTCAAGGGGGGATTGGATGTGGCACTTGGTGCCATGGTTTAGTAGTGGTGAGGTGTTGGGTGACAGGTTGGACTTTGATGATCCTTGAGGTCTTTTCCAACCTTATTGATTCTGTGATTCTGTGCTTCTGTGATGTGCCAGTCAGGAGCCCTCTATCTATTCCCCAGACACAAGTGTCCATTACTGCTGGCATCACAAGGCAGGCAAAAAGGAGGAAATCATAGAATGTGAGGGGTTGGAAGGGATCTCCAGAGATCATCCAGCCCAACAACACAGGGCAAGGCTAAAGAGGCACCAAATCACAGAATCACAGAGTGGTAGGGGTTGGAAAGGACCTCCAGACATAATCAAGTCACAACCCCATGCCAAGAGCAGGGTTACCTAGGGCAGGTCGCACAGCAGTGTATCCAGGAGGGTTTTGAAAGTCTCCAGACAAGGAAACTCCACAACCTCTCTGGGCAGCCTGCTCCAGGGCTCCATCAGCCTCACAAGAAAGAAGCTTTTCCTCCTGTTGAGGTGGAACTTCCTGTGTTCCAGGTTGTGTCTGTTGCCCTTCATCTTACCACAGGACACCAATGAAAAAAGATCCTGTCCCTTCTTCTTGACAGCCACCCTTCAGATACTTGTAAACATGGATGAGATCCCCTCTCAACCTTCTCCAGACCAAACAGCCCCTGGTCTCTCAGCCTTTCCTCATCAGACAGATGTTTCAGTCCCTTCATCATCCTCACAGCCTCCACTGGACACTCTCCAGTCTAGCCCTGTCCCTCTTGAAATGTGGTGTTAAGCACAATGTGAGCAAATCCTTCCTGATTTATTAATTATTATGTTGCATCCAACATTTTTTTTTCTGCAAGAAATGTCACACACTCCTCCTTTTTTTTTCCTTTTTTGTTGTTCTATTTTGGTTTGTATGTTTGGGTTTGTTTTGTGAAAAAAAAGAGTTATTTGTTTGATTCTGTTGTTCCTGGCAAGTGTAAATACAACGTACCCTACTATTTTATGTTTTTAAAAGGTGACCTATACTTTCCATTTCCAATGAGGGGCTCTTTAATGAAAATATTGTAATGTCAGTCCATGCAAAGCAAATGCATATTAATATGCCTTTACATCTGTCTCATATTAATATTCATGCCTGAATCCACATCCCTACACAAAGCCAATTTTCTGACCATCTGTGTGATGGCTGGTGGATGCAATGAATAAATTTTATTTGTGAGGGGAGTGATAAATCATGTATCTTCAGTTTTTCACCCACAATCTCTCCTCTTAGGTGCTAAAGTGTTTTCATTGTGGTGAGGAATTTTTAAGCAAACCGCACAGATTAACCCCTTAGCAGGTCTCCATTTTGCCAGGTAAAAGTCCACAACATGCATGCAAGGTGGGGTTGCATGGCTGAGAAAGGAGTATTGAAATTTAAGGAGGTTTAATTCTTCTCTTTTCTTCTTGAGTTGAGCCCCTGAGTTGAGCCTCTATTACAAGAGGGATCTGGAGGTGCTGAAAGGTGTCCAGAGAAGGGCCATGAGGATGGGCGGAGGGCTGGAGCTGCTCTGCTATGGAGACAGACTGAGAGAGTTGGGGTTGTTCAGTCTGGAGAAGAGAAGGCTCCAAGGAGACCTTCTTGTGGCCTTCCAGGATCTGAAGGGGACTACAAGAAAGCTGGGGAGGGACTTTTGAGGGTGTCAGGGAGTGATAGGACTGGGGGGAATGGAAAAAAACTAGAAATGGGGAGATTCAGATTGGATGTGAGGAAGAAATTTTTTCCCCATGAGGGTGGTTGCCCGGGGAGGTGGTGGAAGCCTCATCCCTGGAGGTTTTTGCAGCCAGGCTGGATGTGGCTGTGAGCAACCTGCTGAAGTGTGAGGTGTCCCTGCCCATGGCAGTGGGGGTTGGAACTGGCTGATCCTTGACGTCCCTTCCAACCCTACCAATTCTTTGATTTTATGACTCTCATCATTCCTGTCCCAGAGTCACACTGAGTTCTACGGTATAAGCCAAATTTCTCACAATGCTGCTGAGGAGAAGCTCAGTGTGCAAACAGCCTGACTGCTTGTAGCAGGCTTGTCTTTGGAGTTAAATACCACTCAAAGCAAGGAGATTGTAACTTGAACATCAATGAAAACTGACTTTATTAGTGCTAACTGGCTCAGCACAGCCACAACACCCTGACTGCTGAAGTACCAGCAGCTTCTGTGCTGACTCTGCCTTTCCCCTGCAGAACAGGTCTGCTCCTAAATTCTCAAAGGGTAACTTTTGGCCTCAGTCGCACTAATGCCCATCCAGAGTAAATTTGCTGCTGGTGAGAACAGCTTTCTGTCAGAAGCTCATTGATTCTATGATTCTCAAACAGTTCATACTGCGACTCTAATACAGTCCAACCACACAACTGCACAAAGCCAAGTGCAATAACCTGCACTTGTAGAGCGTAGATAAAAAAGATGAAACTCTCAGCTAAGCTTGGGACCCAGGGGGCAATCAGCCTAGAAACAGGATTTAAAAGCCTTGTTTTCCAGCCCTTTCTGCCCACACTTTTTTTTTTTCTTTTAAACAACATCTTTTTTTTACCTTTACCATTACCCAAAGCCCTAACCACAGCCACTTGCTTTCATCAGAAGCACAAGGTCTGAAGAGCCTCACTCCTACATCCTGCCTGAGCGCTGCTGTCATTCAGAGTGATGGTATGAGAGGTGCTGTGGCTTCTCCTGCATGGGGTAAACAGACCACACCTAATGCACAGCTGGGGCCCTGAACACACCAGCCCTGGGCACACTGACTGACAAACATGCTGGGGGAAAAAGTGCCAGCACCAGTCACCTTAGGCATGGCTAAAGCGTTTGCTCGAACAGCGAGAGCCTTGCGTCTGCCTCTTTTTCCAGTCTGCAGTATTCAAACCAGTGGCTGCTACCACCCCAAGGGAATTCACTGTCCTTCAGGCTGCTGACTAGTCCTTTGGAATCAGCTCCTCTGAAGGACACATGTGCACACACACATTTCAGATTAAAACATGTTTTCGCCAACGCTAGACTACATTATTCCCTTGCACCTCTGCAGCCAAGTCACTGTCATGTCAGTTACCAGGAATCATGAAGGCACTTTGGCCTGGTATACCAAATTCTTTCCTCAAAGCTGGACTTTGCACATTTTATAGACACAGATTGTGGAACCAACAAAGAAGGGAGAGTTTATTCTTTCCCCCTTCCGATGTAGATCAAATAATGTCAGCAGTAAATAACCTACTTCTACCTTGACGGTCCAGCCGTAGGTAGTTTGATCATTATTGTGCACTGAACTGGAATCTGAAAAAGGAATTGTGAATGAGCTTCACACTTCATCAGCATAATTGGCAAGAAATTACATACAATTGCTGAAAAAGAAGCCCAAATAGCACTACAGAAAATAAGCAAGGTAGTTAGTCAATCATCATTTCCAAGGAATGGGGTCTGTGAGGAAACTCTGCCTGAAAATGCATTTGCATCTAATATCCTTTTGTCTTAGTAAATTGCCTCCTATTTACAACCCTTCATAATGGGAAGCAGGACACTTCCAGAGAGTGTCAAATCCAGAGGTCTGAATCTTTATTGCTTCATTCCTCCTCCCAAGGCAAAGACAGGGCAAGGCAGGAAGTGGCACCTTTCATCATGACCTTGCCACTCAGGGAATGTAGTGGTCCTGAAAGATATTGCTGTTCTTATAAGTGTCAAGGGACCTATGAGGAATGAGCTAAGTTTCATCAGAGTTCCCAGAGGAAAGCATCTGTATTACAGATTACTGATTGGTTTCCATGACTAATGAAACTCATATGGAAATATTGCTCCAAACGCTCCCTTTAGGGTTATGCTTAAAGCATCTCAATAAATATATTTAACACAAATACATAGGACATTTGATATTGATTCCTAATAAGATTTAAAGCCTAAAAATTGACTGGATACATGTACCTTCTACCCACTTGGAAAAACAAATTACAAAAGTGCTTTTCTCTTCTCTTCTCTTCTCTTCTTAGTTTCTTTAATTGCTTTGTATCTGCTGCTGTTCACAAAACCAGCAAGGCTAAGAAAGCTCCTGATCTTCACAGGGGCTGCTCACAGGCTAGAAGATATGAATGTTTCTGGATGCTTTGTTAGGCTGTGGCTTGAATCATCACTGTCACTTCTGAGAGTGCAGCTGGCCTGTGTGAAGGCTGTGTGCACACAGAAGGTGCAGAACGAGCCAGCGGTGGGAGCAAAAAACCACCAGGGCTTGCCCAGCTTTCTGTACCTTCCCATTGCACATCCCCCATCCACTTCAGCTAATGGGATGAGCAGAAACTTTATAGAGGCAAAAATCAATTCCCTAACCAGAGGGTTCCCCAAATCAAGCCCAAAGTGGAATGCTCAAAATCTCTGTAAATCCACTGAAACAGAGAAAATCTGCAGAACCACCCTGGGACAAGCTCCCAGTGCCAACATGCTCCCAGGGCTGCATTCAGCTCCAAATGCCCTCTCTTTAGTCACTCTCTCCTTGTTTGCCCACAGCTCCTAAAGCAAATAAGTATCAGCAGTCTTGTATGTTCTAAGCTTCAAAAGATCATTTGTGTCCAAAGGTGAATAAAAGAATTATTCAGAGAACATTTCAAGGAATGCCAACACAGGAGAGGGTTTCCCCTTGTGCTTTGGGCAGTGAGCATATGCACGCTGCTATTCCCCCCAAGAGCCTCTCAGCAAATCCAGCACCTCTCAGTGAGACTAATTACAAGAGAAACAGAGAAGAAGCTGCTGTTAGATCAGAAATTCAAGCCCAAGTGAGAGAGCTCGATTTTTTCATTCCTATTCCCAGTGCAAAGCAGGACAAAGCAGGCACTGGAGCTGTGCTTGTACTCCAGACACTAAGTTCGTGTCTCATTTGGTGGCAAAGCACACAGCAGTGTTCACTGAAGCTTCATGCTGAAGTCTCCACTGTATGGAAAGGCAGCTATAGAGAGGGCTGGTGGCTGCCAAGCTCCTGGCTGAGTATCAGTGAGGTCAAGCACAGCCCTAGACTCTGCACACCCATGGGCAGTGTCCTCTGGTAGGGGAAGAGCAAGCCCAGGCTGCAGCCACAGAAGTGAAAGAGGGTGGGATTGGTAAAAGAGTTCCCTGTTGCACTCCTTTATAGTCTTTCCTTTTCTCCATGCCCTTGTGGGCTGTTATTGCATCCCCTGGAGAAAGAGTTTTAATTTTAAAAGGGCCTCCAGTGGATAATGTGAGAAGAAAACTCTTCCCACAGGAGCTGCTGTGCTTGCAGCAAGGATATTCATCCTCCAGGCTGAAAATGCTGACAGTCTGAGCTAGGTGCTCTATTTTGGTGCAAGCTGCTCATCACTCCAGGGAGGCTATCTCCTGTCCACTGTAATCAGTATCTAGGAAGCTACCCCAGGGACTGCAAAGACAGTTGAGGAGTTTAAAAGGCAGTTTGCTGAGATAAACTGCTAATTTAATTGACTCATCCCAAGTCAACTCTGTCTGTTGTGGGAAGCTGATTTTAAAGAGCAACCAGGAATTTCTGGGTTCCCACCAAGCCTGTGCTTCATGAGTAGGCTGAAAGACCCACCAAGGGGAAGAGGAGTTAAGGTGAAAACTGTCATTGGCTTTCATGGGTTGGACTAGATGACCTCTAGAGATCCCCTCCAACCCCTAACATTCCATGATGCTGTGATTTATAGGCTCTGAACGCAGTTTTTGTTGGTCCTTCACATGCACAAATCCACTGTCAGCCTCCTCTAAGTCTCCAGTACCCTGCTATGAAATCAGGTTTAACTGGAAGCTCTCTGGCAGAGCAACTGGAAAACACTGCTTCATCTACATAAAACACTTTTTGTGGAGTGGATCTGAGTGCCAGCAAATCCTTTTCAGCAGCAGGATGTAATTTCTGGTCAGTCTGAGAGACAACTCTGTGCTTGTAACAGGGACGCCAGGAATTGTGCAAAACTTCCAGCTCCCAGACCTGCTCTGCCTGACCCAGAAGATAGACAAGCACTTAAAAAAAGCTTTAGAGCTGAATTTTTCATGCACCAGAAGTAGCCCTGGTGGCTGAGAGCCTCTGTTTCCCTCACTGAAGATGCTTATAACACAAGCTGAATATTCAGAAGTGTGAAATACTCCCTAAACCACTGCGGGAAGGGCAGCCCTGTGGTTCAGGCTCTCAGCTGCCAGCCTGGCACCACAGATGGGTGAATGTGGGCTTCTGCCAGCCACACACAGTGCCCTGAACACCTTTCACAGGCACATATGTCTCCTGTTTTCCCCAGAGGTAAAAAAGTTTGAAAAGCTTTTGCTGCATCCAGCACAGAACTGCAAACTCCTTTCATCTGCAGAGGTCTTGCAGACCAAGGAAGAGTACCAAGGAGCTGACAGATATGGGTTTCCCCTCTCACCTTCTGCTCCACCAGGAGCTCCTGATGTACATGCATCCTAGTTCCACCATGCTCTTTTAATTCTGTGTTTTTCCTTCTTGTCATTTGATCTTTCCATCAGCTCCAGATTTTTTTTTTTTTTTTTTTTTTTAAGTTGGGAATCAGGAGAACCTTTGAACTACCTTCCAATAGCTAAAGGGATCCTACAGGAAGGCTGCAGAGGGACTTCTCATAAGGGTGTCTAGAGACAGGGGAATGGTTTGAAGCTGAGGGAGAGCAGGGTTAGACTGGAGCTGAGGAAGAAGTTTTTCAGTATAATGGTGGTGAGACTGTGGAAGAGGCTGCCCAAGGAGGTTGTGGTTTCCTCCTCCCTGGAGGCAGGCTGGATGAGGCCTTGGGCAACCAAGTCTAGTTGAGATGCATCCCTGCCTGTGACAGGGAGGTTGGAGCAGATGAGCTCTGAGGTCCCTTCCAACCTAAGCCATTCTATGATTTTGTGATGATTATATCTTCCCTTCTGCTGGGCTTTCATTATGTAATGACAAATATCTCTGTCACTACATGAGCTACAAGTTCCTTGGAACAAGTGGGCTTCCTTGCTCCATTATTGGCAGCTGGTGGCAGAGTGGGGGGAGTGATTTGTTTGTTTTGTGAGGTGGCTTTCATTGTCCTGAATTTCCACACTAGTATCTTGCTAATCCCACGTTTAAATCTACAGACACTAATGCTCTCCTTTTTGGATTTCCTCACTGAAGTATCAAAGGCTTAGAAAGCCTAACAATAATTTCTCCATCTGCAGGGCTCACAAAAAGCTGAGGATTAAAATCTTTGTAGTGGATAGGTTGTAAATTATGCATTTCTCTGGACATTACTATGAGTAATTCTGCTTTACTTGGAGTGCTGTGATGCAAATGCTGAAAAAGATTAATGGATTCATTTCCTTCTTGATTCATTATTGCACATTTTGTTCCTTTTTTTCCCTCTTATTTTTCTAGTCTATTTATGTACTAAAAATGTTTTATTCATGGATCCTTACATAATTGTCCATGACCATGGTACAAGACACATTCAAATGCACTGACACTTGGAACATACATCTCATTTTATACTGTTTAGAATTACACAGACATCAACTGCACCATGTTCTTTTATTCTGATGGTCTGACATCAAAACAGTTATGAGTTAACAAGTTCAAATGTTGCAGCACAGCACTGACTTTCCTGTTACTCAGTCTGGAGAAGAAGGCTCCCAGGAGACCTTTTTGTGGCCTTCCAGTATCTGAAGGGGGCTCCAAGATAGCTGGAGAGGGACTTTTGAGGGTGTCAGGGAGTTATAGGACTGGGGGGAATGGAACAAAACTAGAAATGGGGAGATTCAGATTGGATGTTAGGAAGAAATTCTTCCCCATGAGGGTGGTGAGACACTGGCACAGGTTGCCCAGGGAGGTGGTGGAAGCCTCATCCCTGGAGGTTTTTGCAGCCAGGCTGGATGTGGCTGTGAGCAACCTGCTGGAGTGTGAGGTGTCCCTGCCCATGGCAGGAGGGTTGGAACTGGATGATCCATGAGGTCCCTTCCAACCCTAACAATTCTAGGATTCCATGATTCTGTTGCAAAATGCACAGCTGCAGGATTGGGCCAATTGCTTTAGACGGCTCTGTTTGGGACTGACTTTTGCCCAGAGCTTTTCTACTTTTCTTTCTTCCATACACAAAGTTTAAAGGATTGGGGGCAGGCTAAAATACTGTAAAGGGACTTTTCATAAGGGTGGTTAGCAATAGGACAGGGGGAATGGTTTGAAGCTGAGGGAGAGAGGGGTTAGACTGGTGCTTAGAAAGAAATTCTTCAGTACAAGGGTGGTGAGACTCTGGAACAGGCTGCCCAGGGAGGTGGTGGATGCCTCCTCCCTGGGGGTGTTCAAGGCCAGGTTGGATGAAGCCTTGTTGCAGTAGATGATCTCTGAGGTCCCTTGCAATCTAAGCCATTCTGTGACAACCTACATCACCATTTTTAAGAGATTGTAATACCTCGTATTGACAGCTTTTTCATCACACCACCAGTTATGATCAGGAAGAAAGCTCTTTTTTGCTTGGGTGAGAGTCTGCAGTGCAGTTAGAATGGCACAAGAATCTTCTAATGCACTGATGCAAATGTATAGCCATAAAACCTCTAATGAGTTCAGCTCTGACATTGCTCTCTATTCCAGTTTACTAGTCAAGTTAAGGGATGGTGTGTGCTGGTTTTGAATGCATTAAACACTTTGTTCTGATTAGATTCTGTGCACATTTCACAGAGGAAAATACATCTGCTCCATCAGTGGTATAAAATGGGTATTTCCTCAGGGGTGTGTGTAAAGTGTGTATAAATCTCTGCATCTGCCTGAGATTTGCATAGATGCTAGCACATAGGTCACTTGTGCACTTGGTTTTCTTTGTGGTCTGGGAGCAGTGCTGGTTAACTCTGTGATCAGATCCCAGACATTTTTTGCTTGCATGCACAGAGCTTCACTCTGTTGTGCTGCATTCCTGTGCTGCTCCTGTGTTTTCTACATATTTAGAATGAAAAGCCTGCTTTGGACCTCTGGCTAGTATCTATGCAGCCTGATCACTTTCATCTCCCATGTTACATTAATAATGCACATCTTTCATCCAGCAAGTCACAGTAACAAGTCTGTATGTGGCAGGCATTCATCAGGGCTCAGAGAGCAGCACCCTTCTCTACAGCTTATTGTCTCCTATTAACTCACTGCTTTTTTTTTTTCCTCCAGGAATTCCCCCTTCAGCAATCCCCACTGTAAGCCATTAGCTGAGCACATCTGCCCACTCTAATGACCACTCCAGTGTACACATACCTGCCTGCCATCTAATTTAGACATCACCCATAGGACACCAATACCAGTGTCTCCTGGGCCAGTTAAGGCCTGGCTTATCGACTAGTTACACTTATCACTTCATTTGGCCTCTGGAGGTGAACCAAGTGCACCTGAGGTCACAAAAGGGTCAAATGATTATACAGCTTGCTGAGGAGCCAAGTGGTTTTGTTAGCCTAATAAGAGCCAAAAATACACCTTGTAATTTGTTTTGAGAGTGACTCCAATTGCTTTGCCTTTATGCAATGCTCCCTTTGTGTAGCTACAAAAATGCAGCCAATTAGGCACAACACTCTTGGGTTTGTTTTTTTTTTTTTTTTTTTTGCTTTTTTATTCCCTCTGTATGAGAAGCAAGTCAAATAAATTGATGCCATTCAAAAGGAACACCACCCCCCCCCAAAAATTACAAAAAAAAAAAAGTGACAGCAACAAACACCTGATAATCAACCTTTTATTTTCTAAAGAAAAGGGGAAAAAAGGGAGAAATCAGGGCTGCTATTTCTAATTGAAATAGTAAATAGAGATGTGGTAAACAATGAGGGTTATGATTGCTGTCTGTAAATGGGTTGGGGGGAGGTAAACACACAGGGAAGAAAGAGCTGTTTAAGATGTGGGAAAGTGCTGGTGTGAGAACAAATGAGTATAAATCCTTCCTAACTATGCAAGACTGGGTTTAGATGAAGATTTTGAGCCTTTGGATGAGTGGGTTCCTGAACACCTTCTAATATCACAGTGGGGCAACAAAACAAAACAAAGCAAAGCAAAACAAAACAAAGCAAAACAAAACAAAACAAAGCAAAGCAAAACAAAGCAAAGCAAAGCAAAGCAAAGCAAAACAAAACAAAACAAAACAAGAAAACAACCACAAGAAAAACCCATAACTGAGATATTTTGGAGCCTATCCTGCAACCCATTTTCATCTAAGAACAGGGCACTGCACACAGCAATCCAGGCTTTGTAAACGTTGTGTTTGCACACCAGGACAAAGGCAGATCTGCTGCAGGAAGGACAATTCAAGAGGTGTTTTGCCTCTCTAGAAAGGCAATGATCCCTTTCTTCCGAAGCTCCTGGCCAAGCTGGCAGCTCATGCCTTGGACAGATTCACTCAGAATTGGTTACCCAATTCAGAGTGGCTGGAGGGCAGGACCCAGAGAGTGGTGCTGAATGGTGCCACTGCCAGCTGGCAGCCAGGCACCAGTGGTGTCCCCCAGGGATCAGTGCTGGGCCCCAGCCTGTTCAATATCTTTATTGATGATCTGCATGAGGGAATTGAGTCCATCAGCAGTAAGTTTGCAGATGACACCAAGTTAGGAGCAGGAGTGGATCTGTTGGAGGGTAGGAGAGCCCTNGTTCTGGGCTCCTCAGTTCAAGAGAGAGGTTGAGGGACTGGAAGGTGTCCAGAGAAGGGCAACAAGGCTGGGGAGGGGTCTGGAGCACAGCCCTGTGAGGAGAGGCTGAGGGAGCTGGGGGTGTTCAGCCTGGAGAAGAGGAGGCTCAGGGCAGACCTCATTGCTGTCTACAACTACCTGAAGGGAGGTTGTAGCCAGGAGGGGGTTGGGCTCTTCTCCCAGGCACTCAGCAGCAGAACAAGAGGACACAGTCTCAATCTGTGCCAGGGGAGGTCTAGGCTGGGTGTTAGGAGGAAGTTCTTCACAGAGAGGGAGATTGCCCATTGGGATGGGCTGCCCAGGGAGGTGGTGGAGTCACCATCACTGGAGATGTTCAAGAGAAGCCTGGATGAGGCACTCAGTGCCATGGTCTGGTTGATTTGGTAGGGCTGGGTGCTAGGTTGAACTGGATGAGCTTGGAGGTCTCTTCCAACCTTCTTGATTCTATGATTCTAAGCCTGATAAACAAATTGGAGATAATCCCAGTTCTGAACTTGGCCCGTGGTGGGGCAGACTCAAACGTTCATGTTGATAATGGGAGCTGCCCAGGACAGAGCCCTCTGGGGTAAAGACTTCATTGCATCAAGTAAAAGGGAGAGAATGGCAAAGTCTGGGTTTTATTTTGTGCACACTTACACACACATTGCTCTCTACAACACAATCTCCACTTCAGAGGAAAAAACATGAGGCATGAAGGACCACATTAGGATGCAGCCTGGATTTCAACAGCTGTGGATTTATCAGAGAAGATGAAATACCTGCTAAAGAAACAGTTTAGTTTTGTACAGAAAAGGGAGTGGGTGAACAGAAGAGAACATGCTTGGGAGTTTTCATGTAAATCACAAATCTACACAACAGCTGACTGCCCTTGATCCATCACCTCACAGACTCACAGATTGTATTGGGTTGGAAGGGACCCTTCAAAGGGCATCTTGTCCAACCCCCCTGCACCCAGCAGGGACATCTCCAACTAGAGCAGGCTGCCAACGACCACATCCAGTCTGAGCTTGAATGTTTTCAGGGACATTCAACCACCTCCCTGGGCAGCCTGTTCCAGTATTTCACCACTCTCACTGTGCAGAACTTCCTCCTGATGTCCAGCCTACATCTGCCCTGCTCCAGTTACCTTCAATGTGAGCCTGACATTTCCAAGCAATGCTTACAAATGGATCTATGCCATTACAAACGGCATTAAAAACCATATTAGGAGACAATTTCTTGATAACAAAGTATGAGATAAATAAATAAAGAAAATGAACTCTTCCATCTCTTAGTTTTTGTTTGTTTCAGGATAAAAAGCAGATGCATGGCCTTCTTCAACCAAGCTGCCACAAAAACCTGCATGGCAGCAAAAAAATGTCACACTTAGGAGTGTGATTCCAGCAGATCAAGGAAGGTTCTCCTCCCCCTCTGCTCTGCCCTACTGAGACCTCACCTGGCATATTGCATCCAGGTCTGGGCTCCCCAGTTCAAGAGGGACA
>VXBD01028158.1:190838-208676 GCA_013399975.1 Indicator maculatus | reverse complement strand
GTGACCTGTGCTGGATTCTCTGGTCCTGCTCTGGCAGGGGGGGTGGACTCAATGCTCTTCGAAGGTCCCTTCCAACCCCTAACACCCTGTGATCTGTGATCCTATGATCTACAAAGGGATGTGTTTCCCTTTACAAGGGAGCTACCTTCACCTGATATTATCAAGTGTTGTACTGAACATTGTGTAAAAGCCTGGGAAAGGAGAATCCTTCAGACACATTTCTTTGTGAGGTGTTTGTCAGTGCAGGAAGCGTGAGTGGTGATCTGCCCCTCGCCTGCCTTTGAAGCCCAGTGGAAGCTGGTGATGGCTAAGTGTCTGCAGGAGGAAGGGGGAGAGGTGGAGGAGGGGATGAAGGTGGCCCCTGTCTGTCCCTCTCATCCTTGGAAGAGTCAAATAAGCTGTGTTGAGACACGGGGGACTGCTCCAAAGGTGCAAAGTTCCCTTGTTCTCATCACACATAGCAGGTACAACAATAAATAGGGAGTGATGAGGCTTTAAAAACAAAGCAGAAGAAGAAGAAGAGGAGGAGTAATATTGTTCCAAACAGCAGTGACATCCCCAGAGTACCACTGCAGTCAGAGAACTGTTGTTCTGGGAATGCCTCTGCTATTAGTGCTGAAAATTAAGCAGTCTCACTAGATGCAGCTAACAGTTTTTAAACTGTCAAAGTGTTTCATGTGCAGGGTCTCTGTTTCCCAGTTCCATTTCCTCATTAACAAAGCAAGGGGAAAAAAAAGACTGCAGTAATTAGTTCTCCTTCAACTTTTTTTTTCCTTCTTCTCATTACACTGGCTCCCCTCCCCTTGCCTTTGTATATCACTGGAATATTGCATCCAGTTCTGGGCTCCCCAGTTAAGGAGGGAAAGGAATCTACTGGAGAGAGTCCAAGGGAGGGCTCCCAGGATGCTGAAGGGACTGGAGAAGTGCCTGGGGAGGAGAGGCTGAGAGTCCTGGGGCTGTTTAGTCTGGAGAGGAAAAGACTGAGAGGGGGTTTAATCAATGTCCATCAATATCTGAGGGCTGGGGGTCAAGAGGAAGGGGACAGGCTCTGCTCAGTTGCACCCTGGGATAGGACAAGGAGCAGTGAATAGAAACTGCAGCACAGGAGGTTCCACCTCAACATGAGGAGGAACTTCTTCTCTGTAAGGGTCCCAGAGCACTGGAACAGGCTGCCCAGAGAGGTTGTGGAGTCTCCTTCTCTGGAGACTTTCCAGCCCTGTCTGGATGTGTTCCTGTGTGACCTGTGCTGGATTCTCTGGTCCTGCTCTGGAAGGGGGGTTGGACTCAATGATCTTCAGAGGTCCCTTCCAACCCCTAACATCCTGTGACACTCTGATCCTGCTTGGGGTGGGAGCAGACATGTGAAAGCCCTGGCTGGGGGATCAGGATCATTGCCAGAGCAAACATTGAATCATTCTGTGTCCTACACCACAGGAGTACCAGGGATGCAACACAGGAACACTGATTGGAGCCAAAGCAGGGGTGTAGCATCCTGAACAATTCATACTGGTTTTGACTGGGATAGTTTTCTTCATAGTAGTTGATATGGGGCTGTGTTTTGGATTTGGGATGACAACAGTGTTGGTAACACAGGGTGGTGCTTGCTGGGTGGTGTGCTTGCACAGCATCAAGGGCTCTTCTGCTTCTCACACTCCTCCACCAGTGAGAGCTGGGATGGGACACATCTGGGACAGATGACCCCCAGCTGTCCCAAGGGATGCTCCAATCCATATGACATCATACTCAGGAATAAAACTGGGGGGGATGGAGGTTGGTGGGGGCTGCTGTGGCTGGTGGTGAGAAACTGTTTTCTTTTGTATCACTTCTTTTGCTTGTTGGCTCTTTTTCCTCTCTTTTGGTGTTGGTTTTTTGGTTTGGGTTTTTTTTTTCCTTTCTTTAAAATAAGAAATAAATGGATGAAACTGTCTTTATCTCAAGCCACAAGTTTTCTCTTTCACCCTCCCAGTTTTCCCACACAACCCACTAGGAGGGGGACGGAGCAAGTGGCTGTGTGGTGCTTTTGCTGCCTACTGGGGATAAACCACAGCACCACCACCACCATTCCCAGGGTTTTGCTCCTTGCCACTATCCTGCATTCTCCCCCAGTTACATTTTGCTGATGCTCAGGACAATGGTCATGGCCAGAGTGCTGGAAAGTGATGCAGGAGGGACCTTCACCAGTTCCTGCCTTCTTGCCCAGCTGCAGCAGCAGGTGTGCACAGGATGTCCACAGGCTTGCTGCTAAATTTTTTTCCACACAGACTCCAGTCTTGTTAAGGCTCTTGTTAGCACCAGGGTAAAATAAGGATAATGTCCCTTCATCACTGCTTTCACCAAGCTTACCTTCCTTCCTTGCTCCCCAAACACAGAAATACCTGTTCTTCAGACACTACTTTTGTCACTTGGTATTTTCCAGGGGAAGAAAGAGGGAAAAAATTGTTATTATTTTACCATTACCTTTACAGTATGGTGAGCACATGCAAGGTGAAAGGCTGAGCATCAGCAGCAATACAGCTGCAACTGCTGCCTGTGCCTCACATCCCCTATACAGCCTGAACTCAGGCAGCCTGCTGCTTTGAATTCCAAAAAAATCATCCCATTTAAATAACTACATGAGGGGGAAAAATCCTCATTTGCACCATACAACACAAGGAGAGGAAATGGTTTGGCACTGGAGCAGGGTAGGTTTAGGTTGGGCATCAAGAGGAAGTTCTGCACAGTGAGAGTGGTGAAATACTGGAACAGGCTGGCCAGGGAGGTGGTTGAGGCCCTTTACTAGAGAAAATTCAAGCTCAGACTGGATGTGTCCCTGTGCAGCCTGCTGTAGTTGGAGGTGTCCCTGGTGAGTGCAGGGGGCTTGGACAGGATGACCTTTGAAGGGTCCCTTCCAACCCAGTGCAATCTGTGAAGCTGTGAATCCTCATCTCCATCTGAGGGCATTTCTTGGATGCACCCCAACCCAGCCCCCCTACAAGAGCAGATGCAAGACAAGGCTTTTGCTCTGTGCCAAGTCACTGCTGGGAGAGTGCAGCCTGTGCCTCCAGTTCTGCCATCTTCCCTTGCCCTTGATCCTGCCTGCCAGGGACCCTCGCCCCAGGAAAAGGGAGAGTAAAGGAGAGGTGTCACAGAGGACATCTTCAGGGAAGAACAAGGAAACCCTGTGAGCATGCCTCAGCCTGAGCTGAGCCCTCCTTCCCAGCCCATGCTGGGGCACTCACTGGTCATTCACTTCTACTTACAGTCACTGCATGTGTCCTCTGCTGCCCTGCCCACGGGCATGGCTAGCCAAGTCCTCAGCCTTTGGGCAAAAGATGTGACAAAAAGCATTAGCTTTCAATAGAAAAGCCTCTTGATTGAGTTCATTGTGAAACTTGCAAAAGTTTTTAGAGGAACAGGCATGCAAGCAAAGGAACAGGCCTCTGACAGAACACAAAATATCTTCAATTTGCCACTGGCTTTGGAAATATCCTTCTAGGAAAGTTACAGATCTCAGCTTAAAAAAAATACAGATCATTCCAGAAAAAAAATTACAGATCTTTCAAGAAAAAAAAAGACATGTTTAATTTATTTTCAGTTTATAGAATCATAGAATCATAGAACTGTCAGGGTTGGAAGGATCATCCAGTTCCAACCCCCCTGCCATGCCCAGGGACACCTCACACTACAGCAGGTTGCTCACAGTCACATCCAGCCTGGATGCAAAAATCTCCAGGGATGAGGCTTCCAGCACCTCCCTGGGCAACCTGTGCCAGTGTCTCACCACCCTCATGGGGAAGAATTTCTTCTTAACAGCCAATCTGAATCTCCCCATTTCTAGTTTTGTTCCATCCCCCCCCAGTCCTATCACTCCCTGACACCCTCAAAAGTCCCTCCCCAGCTTTCTCATAGCCCCCTTCAGATACTGGAAGGCCACAAGAAGGTCTCCTCAGAGCCTTCTCTTCTCCAGACTGAACAACCCCAACTCTCTCAGGCTGTCCTCATGGCAGAGCAGCTCCAGCCCTCTGATCATCCTTGTGGCCCCTCTCTGGACACTTTCCAGCACTTCCAGATCTTTCCTATAACAGGGACTCCAGAACTGGACACAGTACTCCAGGTGGGGTCTCAGCAGCCTGTAGTAGAGGGGGAGTTCTTGTTGGCCCCCTTCAGGTATTGGAAGGTTGCTATTAGGTCTCCCCAGTGCCTTCTCTACTCCAGGATGAACAACCCCAGCCTGTCCTCATAGGAGAGGTGCTCCTGACCCCCAATCATCTCAGTAGCCTCCTCTGGACCCACTTCAGCAGGTCCATGTCCTTCCTGTGTTGAGGATTCCAGAGCTGGACACAGCAGTGCAGGTGAGGTCTCAGCAGAGCGGAGTGAGAGAATCACCTCTCAGCCTGCTGGCCATGCTGCTTTGGATGCAGCCCAGGATGTGATTTCCCTCCTGGGCTGCAAGTGTCCATTGCTGGCTCATGTCCAGCTTCTCATCCACCAGTAACCCTAAGTCCTTGCCCACAGGGCTGCTTTCTGTCACCTCATCCCCCAGCCTGTATTGATAATGAGGATTGTTCATGCAAGTACATTCAAGCTTTTACTGGGTTCCTGTCTGCAGAAATTATCTATGGAGTGGAGCAATATATTAATCTCTGTTTACTGATTCAGCAAGAGCAGGAAGGGTTCAGATTCTTGTTTCCTACATGGAATAGATTTACTCTCAGTTGTACCACTTTAACACAAAGCACAAAGCCTCACCTGAGTACATTAGCATCTCAGGAGAATCTAGAACACAACAAAAATCCAAAGAAGAGCTGGCTTTCCTCCAAGAGGGAAGCTGAGTGCCAAAAGAACAGCAATATTACCACCATTAACATGTTTATAGCTTTTTATATGCTCAGCTGTGCCCAGGATCTGCTGGGTGTAGCTAAGGAAAAGCTGCTGCACAGAAATCAGTTTTGACTCCCTGACTCTCGATCTACTTCTACCCCACTTCCAGTTCTGTTAGAAGACTTTTAGGGAGACTCAGATTTTATATCTGTTGGCCTAAGACCTGAGTGAACATTTGCAAGGCATGGGCAAAGCCAGCACAGCAGAGCCTCCTCCTTCACCCCTCATAATCCTGTCTCTGGGAGATGGGGGAGGTTGGTCCAAACTCAAGAACGTTGATCCTACACCTCTAAGCCTGATGCCATCTCAGGTGAGGGCCACTTTCCATACTGCTGGGGCAAAGCAAGGTGCCCAGCTCCTTGTGAAGGAACACACAAGAGTCTCCCCTGGCAGTGCAGGTGGTCCATTAGATGGGTCACAGAAGGCTGCTGAAAGCAGAAATCGCTCACCAATGGCAGGATCTGCATCCAGATCTGGGGGACATGGAGCTGCTGGACGATCAGAGGGCTGGAGAACCTTCACTACAGGGACAGGCTGAAGGAGCTGGGGGAGTTCAGCCTGGAGAGGAGAAGGCCTCACAGGGACCTTAGAGCAGCCTGCCAGTACCTGAAGGGGGCTACAAGAAAGCCAGGAAGGGACTTTTTGCAAGGGCTTGTAGTGATAGGATGAGAGGGAATGGATTGAAGCTTGAGGAGGGCAGATTGAGACTGGAGATTAGGAAGAAATTCTTTCCAGTGAGGGTGGTGAGACTCTGGAACAGGCTGCCCAGGATGCTCCCTCCCTGGAGGTGTTTGAGGCCAGACTGGCTGAGGCCTTGAGCAATCTGCTCCAGTGGAAGCTGTCCCTACCCTTTGAGCATCTTGGGTGCCTCCTCTGGACCCACTCTAGCAGGTCCATTTCTCTCTTTTGCTGGGGGCCCCAGGGCTGGCCACAGTACTGCAGGTGAGGTCTCAGCAGTGAAGAGCAGAGTGGCAGAATCACCTCTCCACTTGGTGCTCTATGATGTTACTAAGCAAAACTTGGAACAAAACTAGAAATGGGTAGACTCAGATTGGATATTAGGAAGAAGTTCTTCCCCATGAGGGTGGTGAGACACTGGCACAGGTTGCCCAGGGAGGTGGTGGAAGCCTCATGCCTGGAGGTTTTTGCAGCCAGACTGGATGTGGCTGTGAGCAACCTGCTGGAGTGTGAGGTGTCCCTGACCATGGCAGGGGGTTGGAACTGGCTGATCCTTGAGGTCCCTTCCAACCCTGACAATTCTAGGATTCTATGATTCTGTGGAATTCACTGGGGAGTTTCCACATCCATTAAAGGCAATACTTTCCCCTTGCAGCACAGACAGCTTTTCATGGGGTGAGCTTTGATACAGTCCATGGTTTGAAAGTTTTCCAGCCCCCAAACCTGAAAAGTAGAGCTGAGGACAGACCCAGAAGCCATATACCTGTTACTGCTGCACATGATTCAATAAACCTCTAGCACTGCAGGAGAACACCTTTATAAATATTTTTCCACAGAATAATACAACATTCTTACAAGTGATTCCAAACCTTTTCATGTTTAAATGATATAAATTTGAAGTAATTCCCCTGGAATCCATGGAGCTCCAGGGCTGTAAAATCTGTATCAGTGATCACAGACTCCAACTTATTCAAGTTTTGGCATCTCTACCACGTTTTACATTCCTGACTAGACTTCTAGGTGTAATTTAACCAAGAGAATAAGCATTGCTTGAATTTGTAGGCTGAATGATTGAATGTCCTGGGAAATACTTCTAGCAGGTGCACTTTCATCTAAAACAGATTTAGCAGGGGCATCTTTGCTAAGATTGTTAGCACCGGGGTCTTTATTGTATAAAAATCTAGCAGGACTCGTGGCAAAAAAAAAAAAAAAGAGTTAATCAGTTTTGGGGCAGGCAGTGTGCAATAGACTGTGGGTATGTGCAAACCCAACAGATGCAGCTGCATTCTAGGCATTAAAGAGTTATCTATACCCACTGGAAGTGCACAATGGTTCTGGCAATAGTTCAAGAATCTCTGAACTTAAATAACCCCCCAGAAGAGTTGGTTGATAAGCAAAGGGGGGAGGGGGAGGGAAGGGTTAGCATATCAGTCATTTTTTGTTCTTATATAAGATTGACTTTTTTTAAGCAATTAAACTGAATTTCACCATGAAAACCCTAAATTACCTTTCAAAGATGAAACTTGCAGAAAAACCCACGCTGGAACAATCCCAGGAAGAAATTGGTCTGAAAGGCAAAGCATGAAGTTAGTAAGTCAAAGAGAAAGAAAAATACATAGCAATGGATATAAAATCAAATGTATTCAAGAAGGGACATAACCCCAAGAATAAACCAAAGACTGCAAAGCTGATAGAAGACAGAAAACAATAGAAGACAAAAGTACAATAATTAGTTTGTGCATCCAGTAAGTTACCAAGTACTTCACTGGCATAAACTGCCCATTCCCAGCACATGAATTGAAATCTCTTCCAAGGATGAGAGGGACAGTCAGGGGCCACCTTCATCCCCCCCTCCACCTCTCCCCCTTCCTCCTGCAGACACTTAGCCATCACCAGCTTCCACTGGGCTTCAAAGGCAGGCGAGGGGCAGATCACCACTCACGCTTCCTGCACTGACAAACACCTCACAAAGAAATGTGTCTGAAGGATTCTCCTTTCCCAGGCTTTTACACAATGTTCAGTACAACACTTGATAATATCAGGTGAAGGTAACTCCTTTGTAAAGGGAAATATATCCCTTTGTAGGTCATAGGATCACAGATCACAGGGTGTTAGGGGTTGGAAGGGACCTTCGAAGAGCGTTGAGTCCACCCTCCCTGCCAGAGCAGGAGCATAGAATCCAGCACAGGTCACACAGGAACACATCCAGATGGGGCTTGAAAGTCTCCAGAGAAGGAGACTCCACAACCTCTCTGGGCAGCCTGCTCCAGTGCTCTGTGACCCTCCCAGTGAAGAAGTTCCTCCTCATGTTGGGATGGAACCTCCTGTGTTGGAGTTTCTATCCATTGCCCCTTGTCCTATCCCAGGGTGCAACTGAGTAGAGCATGTCCCCTCCTTCCTGACCCCCAGTCCTCAGATATTTATAAACATTGATTAAATCCCCTCTCAGTCTTCTCCTCTCCAGACTAACCACCTCCAGGGCTCTCAGCCTCTCCTCACCAGGCAGTGCCTCAGTCCCTCAAATCATCCATGTAGCCCTTTGTTGGACTCTCTCTAGCAGATCCCTGTCCCTCTTGAACTGGGGAGGCCAATATTCCAGGTGAGGTCTCAGCAGGGTAGAGTGGAGCAGGAGAAGAACCTCCCTGGATCTGAAATGATCACATTCTGTGCTGGAATCTCACTCAATATCCTCCTTATTTCACAAAAGTTAGCAGAGCTGATACAACACAGATTCTGAAATCCAAGCACAAATACAGGCTGGGGGCAATGAGTAGATTGAGATTGCCCTTGTAGAGAAGGACTTGGGAGCGTAGGTGGGTGAAAAACTGCATACAAGGCAGCAGTGTGTGCTCCCAGCACAGCAAACCAAGTGTATCCTCAGCTGCAGCCACAAAGCTGTGACCAGCACATCATGGGAGCTCGTTCTGCCTCTCTACTTCACTCTTATGAGACCCCAGTTGGAATACTGCATCCAGTTCTGGAGTCCCCAGCATAAAAAAGACATGGAGCTGCTTGAGATGGTCCAGAGGACAGACACAAAGATCACCAGGGGCCTGGAGCACCTCCACTGTGAGGCCAGGCTGAGAGAGCTGGGGCTGTTCAGCCTAGAGAAGACTCCAGGGAGATCTAAGAGCAGTCTTCCAGTACTTCAAAAAGGCCTCCTGGAAAGCCAAAGACTTCTTATCAGGGAGTGTAGTGACAGGACAAGTGGAAGAGGGTAGATTTAGATTAGACATAAGGAACAAATTCTATACTGTGAGGGTGGTGAGACACTGGAACAGGTTGCCCAGGGAGGTCACGGATGTCCCCTCCCTGGAGGTGTTCAAGGCCAGGTTGCATGAGGGCTTGGACAACCTGGGCTGGTGGGAGGTGTCCCTGCCTGTGGCAGGGGGTTTGATGATCATTAAGGTGCCTTCCAACCTGAACATCCTATGATTCCACAATTCTATGATCTTATTGCATGACCTACTCTGTTCTGACTTCTTTATGCAGACTCAAGTGATTCTGAGCAGAGAAGCAGCCCTTGCTGCTAAAGTGGTACATCTGTGCAGTGGGCACTACACACTTGAAATCAGGACAGATTAATTTATAAGATACATTCACTGCCCAAAGCCAAGCACTGCCTTGTAGGAGATCTCACAATTTCTTTCTGAAACATCCTGTGAGTCTTGGCTGCCTGGCAGTGGTTACCTGCAGGGATCCATGTGGATTCAGCTCCTTTAAGTTCAAAGTGTTCAGTACTTCTTTCTTCTGGACACTTTTTAACTTTCTTCTCAGTTCTTTCTTTGAGGCTCACTTGCCTTTCCTCTCTCAGATGTGACTTTCTGTTCTCTCTCTTTTCTAAGGACATTGTCCCCAGATTTCCTGCTTTGTTCCCTGTGTCACATAACAGCACGTGCCAGCACCTATGCTTGGCTTTGCAAAAGAAAAAGGCTCACCAAAAAGGTTATTATGCTCACTGTAGCCCATGTCAGCTACCACCTTTTTGTCCCACCTCCTCTTCTTATTAGAAGAGGAGCATTATTAGAACTGATTATATGAGACCATTCTCAGCATCAAGACCTGGCATGCCATGTGTCTGTGCCATGTAAGAACTACTAGGTGGTAGCCAGCAATGGAGCCAACACTTCTTGGTGGCCAAGACAGAGCCTTGTCTTTGTCAGGTGGCACCTGTCCAGCCTTAGTTTGTGAGACAGGCTGTCACACTGGTCAGTAATGAGACATTCTACATCAGCAGACACATTATTAGCACCATTAGCACTGTTTGTAGGAGCACAATGAGATCCTGCAATGATGCCTTTAAGATTCCAGCAGCTGTGGGTGATCACTCAAAGACACCACCATCAGTGTTGTTCTTCCTTCATCAGTGATGTTCTTCCTTCTTTCACAGAATCACAGAATCATGCAGGTTGGAAAAGATTCTTGGGATCACCAAGTCCAACCATTAATCTTGCCCTACAAAGTTCACCCCTAAACCATATCCCCAAGCACCAATACATTCCAGTATCAACCACTGTGACATACAATTTCCAGCACCATTCTAGCCACTTCCATGGCATTTTTAATAGGCATGGAAAATTTCTTATGTTCTAAAATTTCTTTCACATGAGCCAGTTCCATGTCAGTTGCTTTTGGTGTTATATTTTGATACTGGGTACAGCATTTTAAGAGTAATCAGCAAGAAAACACAGGTGGCTTATACAAAAAAAAAAATAAGATGGCATCCAATAACAGCTACGTTGGAGTCAGTAAACACAGCCTGATTGGAAATGTCATTAATTAAATCATGTTCACACATTGTTCTGAAACAAATCCTTTTCATACATAAGCTACTGATGCTTTCTTGTACTTCTGCAGAGGGAGCTTAAAATGACACTCCAGGCAATCACTCAAAGCCTGTATTTGCCACTCCTCAGCACAATCTTTCTGATCTCAGGGGAGAATCATAGAATGGCTTAGCATCTACTGCAACCTCCCCTCCATGGGCAGGGACACCTCTTAACTAAGCTGCTCAAAGCCTCATCCAATCTGGCCTTAAACATCCACAGGAAGGAGGCATCCACAACCTCCCTGGGCAGCCTGTTCCAGAGTCTCACCACCCTTACACTGAAGAACTTCTTCCTAAGATTCAGTCTAACCCTGCTCTCCCTCAGATTAAAACCATTTCCCCTTGTCCTATTGTTATTGAAAAGTCCCTCTGCAGCCTTCCTGTAGGATCCCTTCAGCTATTGGAAGGCAGCTCTAAGGTCTCCCTGGAGTCTTCTCTTCTCCAGGCTGAACACCCCCAGCTCCCTCAGCCTATCCTCCTTGCAGAGTTGCTGCAGCCCTGTGGACTCACTTCAACAGCTCTGTATCCTCAGTGCATCTTCTGCCACGACCATATGCAATCAAGAACAAGGGAGCTGGTGGGATTTTTTTTTTCCACTTTCTGCTAATATTCTTAGCAGCAATTGATCTTTTCATTTGTTTTATTCCTCACAGGCAACACATCATCTACAAACCACTGTTCTGGTGCTATAGCCTGGCTATTGGTTGGTAAGGAGGACTTAGAGATCTTCCACAACACTGCAGCCTACACTTACTTTGCAAGTCCTCCAGCATTCCTGCTGATGACTTGCCTGAGTTCCTCACTTCCTGCTCCTCTCAACACCATGGCCAGCAAGTAGATTCACCCAGACTTCATATATGAAACAGCTGTGAAGCCAAATCCACTATGCTGTGCCTAAGGCAGACAGAAAAGATGAGTCATGCAGCCTAGGTGCTGAGCATTGGAGAATTTTAAGCTTCTTTTTAGATTTTATTTTTGTGTTTCCAATATTTTGTCATGGGGGGCTTCATATCTTGGCCAATCTGTGCCAGTCTTCATCTGTCTTCTCTTTAAATGTGCTCTGGACTCTGACTCCTTTGTCAGGGTGTCTTTCCAACCAGGAACTATGACCTTTCCCTCTATGCTTCTCAAAGGTGTGCAAGTTTAGTCAGGTGAATCCTAGACTCAGTGCTACACATCCACCACCAAAGGAAACCCTGAAACCACAGCTTTGAAAGTGTTTGTACTCAACAAGACCAGAGGTGCTCTGAGGTTTATTATTTTCTCACACTCAGGCTCTATTTTCTTTCTTTATTTTATTTTTTAAATGAAAGTAATATCCTCAGCCTCATTCATATATTTTCCATACATTTAAATTTGAAATGTTTAATTTTATTTTTCTTGCCTTTTTTTCCTTTCTCACTTTTACCTGCTGAGGGTAGCCTGCTAGATATTTTGAAGAGGTTTCATCCTCTGAAGTCTCAGCATGTGGGTTTTTTTTTTCCCTCTGGCTCTCTGTTACCCAGACTCTAATATTTCATTCTCCCAGATGCAGTAAGCATGCTACTTTATCCATCTTTTGAACATTTACTTCCAGTGTATGTCTGAGTCTGACTACCTGGTGTTCTGTAGCTGACACTGTCTTGAACATGCCTTGAATCCATCTGTCTGTTGGACCATATGGCTGCAATTGATTTGGCAGCCTCACTCCTAATCACAAATGGAGCATCCTCAAGTGTCTTCTATTCCAGGAGATGCAGCAATTCCTCATTCCAGCATTAGGATTGTTGGGAGATTAATTTCTCAGGCTTTCCCTTGCTGCTTTACAACTTCTCTCAGAGCCATCTTCAGCATTCAGCTCTCCTTCCTGGGGTTGTCCAGCACTGCAAAGCCTTTCTGCAAACCCTCTTGCCAGATGTAATCATTTGTGCTTTTCCCTGTGACACACAGGCCAAGTCATAGCCAGTTTCTGTTAGAGAAACATCTGTTCTACTGGCACTCAAGCAGCTGTGCTGGCTCTCTTGATGTAAGCTGGAAATACTTCTGTCAATTGGCTAAACTATCCCAAGTTTTGGATAAGAAGGGACCATCTTATAACCTGCTCCAAAGTCCAGGAACCTTCTAGTGAATTTATTATTTTTGTATGTGGTCTTCTGATCATGTAAGTTATACTCCTCCTAACACACATCTCTACATCTTGTCTTGTGCTAGGCCATCACACACCACTCTGTCATCTTGTCAAGGCTTTGTTCATTCCTGAATTTCCCTGAGGATGAGCTCATGCTGTCAACCTGATTTGTGTGTGTTCAGGCAGCGTCCAGCTTTTATGACTACAGACTTGTAACACTGCACCACTTTCCATCTCAAACATTCCTCTTCTTGCACTAAATCAGGAAGACTTAGACCTTGTGCTTGCAATGCTGTTTTGTCTAAGCTCTCTGTCCTTCCTACTTGAGATGATGGATCAGGTCATGTGTTAAAGACTTTTTGGCCATGCATGCTGAAGCTGAAGGAGATGTATTCTCTGCTGACTGCATGCACTTCTACTCCAGATTAAGAGCCAATTCCATATTACACAATCTGAAATAGCATCCTGCCAGTGGCTGATCCATCAGTATGTCTTTTAATGCTGCCACCTGTCAGCCTGTGCAGAAAGTGACAGCAACTTTCCCAGGATCAATTTGCTTCTACTTACACTCACCATCACATAGCAATTTGGCCCACCTGTAAACCAACCAACATGCCCTCTGCTTTTTGGGCTCTGTCACTTTAACAGTGACAACCAAGTAGAGTTGTTTCTTGTGGTTCTGATTTGGCTAGGAAGCCTTCATGGTCTTTATTGCCCTTTCTTTATCTATCACCAAATCAAAGAGAAGGCAGAGATGGAGACAGATCCTGACCTCCTCCTATGACCCCTTTGTTCATCTGAGGCAGTGATGACTTGGTTAACTCAGGGTTTGATGCATGACCCCTTATCAGCATTTCCTGACAACAGATGCATCACCAGGTATGCCACAAGTATGCCTCCTGACAGGCCAGAGGTGACTAAATGGGAGGGATTTACATTTGAAGCATGAATCGCTAACTTCCATCTATTTCCAGTCCCTTCCATAGTAATGCATGAGGAGATAACCACTCCTCTTTCAAAACAAAGTTATCTTACCCCTTGCATCTTCCTTACATTTGGAGTAGCAAACTGTGATCCATCAAACCTCTAGTCCTGGAAGGTTATCTCTCTCAGCTCACTTAAGCTTCAAGCCCACCCAGAGACGCCAAATCCGTTGCCAAAGTGATAAATGTAGGTAGAAGGCAGTCAACAGCTGAGATAAAAAAGTCCATCTTCTAAGGGACAAGTTTTACTGCAACACACAGAAGTATGCAGGGCTAAGTGGTGACATGCAGCCTCTTGTGAATAAAACCTCACCAGTCTGTTGGCCAGATGTCCTGTGAGCCTGCAGAATCTGGAGATGGTCTACAGCAGAGATCACGTGGATTTAGCTCCTTTAAGTTCAAAGCATTCACAAGTTCAAAGCATTCAGAGGTTCTCTGTTCCAGTCACCTTCTGTGATTTTTTTTCCAGTTCTTTGTTTAAAGCTGTTAATGCCTCTGCTTACCTCTGCAGTCACTTTTCCCCTCTCAGCTGTTGCATTCCTTTCTTTATCTTTCCAAGGTGGCTTTTTTTTGGCTTTCCTTATCTCCTCTTGTTTTGTTTAAGGACCCTTAGATAACGCAATGGAAGCAGCTACTCCTCTTCATTAGGAGAGGAATGTTCAGCCATAAATTCATTATGTTAACTGTTGTTCATGTCAGCTACAGGCTACTTGGCCCAGTCTACTGACTTAAAATAACTTGCAGCCTAAGTTAAATTTAGTTTTTAATAGCTTCAATCTAACCACACTACTCCTAACTAATAACTCTTTACTTCATCAATACTCCAATAGATACCAGCAGCTTTTAAAATCCAAGCAAATTGTACCTATGAATTGTGCTTTTCTGGTGAAGTACTTAAAGGATTCCTGCTCCACAGATGCAAGGTTGTCCTTGACGTAAGCATCGTTCATGTCCTGTCATATTACGTCATCTGGAGGCTTGACAATTATTTCCAGTTAGCATTTCATTCAGTTCATCTAATATCAGTTTGCTTGACTCTTCTAGGATCACCCCCAAATTTGCTACTATTCTCTTCCTTTGTGTGGTAGCTTTAATCAATGGCAGTTTCAGTCCAGCCCACATGGAAGCTTTAACCAATATTCTCATTACTGGGTCTCTTTGCAGGGCTGGGTTTCTCTCACAGTCCTGGAGTTGTTTTTTTTAACTCTTCCTTTGATTTTCTTTTTTCCCTGACACTATTCCATCTTTATCTGACACAAGTAAGATCAATGCAGTGAACTGCCTGACACCTTCTGAAGGGATGACCCACACAAGAAAATTATCCAGGTTTTTGGCAGCCTGTTCGTCTGTCATAAGCACTTGTTTAATTCTTTGAAAGCTCACTTTCTTTATAGGTTTGCTTTCCCTACTAGACTTCCATGTATCTTGTTGTTTGTACCTATGCCTCTGTGGAGTGATTCACCACATCTCATTTAATTGGGGGGGAAGTAATCTTTAGTTAGTTATGTCCTCCAGACAACACAAGGAAACTATTCAAATGTGTAAACACATGCTAAAAAAAATGGAGAACAAGAACAGGACCAGGAACAGCCAGCATGGATTTACCTCAGTGAAATTCTGCCTGCCTAATATGATGGCTTTGTATGAGGAAATGATGGGCACCATGGGCAGGGAGAAAGCATTAGGAGAACTTATCCATTGCCTTTAACAAGGCCTTTGTCATGGCCTTCAATGGCCACATTGGTGAGATGATGTCTGGATAAGTGGATGGAGGACAGAAAACTGTTTAGATTGCAGGCAGACAGGGTTGTGATCAGTGGCATAAAGCCCAATCAGCAGCTGGTTACTGGTGGCATCCCTCAGGGGTGGACACTAGGGTCAGTATCAACTTATTGGCCAATGCTTGATACATTTTTTAAAGACCTAGAAGACACTCTAGGTCTTCAGTGAGATGAGATCAACCTGAGCAGTACAGCTGATATGCTGCATTAAAGGACTGAGGCACATATATTCATATTCTGTCTGGTGAGGCTGCATCTGGAATATTATGACCAGTTCTGGGCCCCTCAGTTCAAGAAGGACCTCAGGGAACTGCTTGACAGAGTCCAGCACAGAACCACAAAGCTGTTGCAGGCAGTGAAACATCTGCCTGTGAGGACAGGCTGAGGGAGCTGGGGCTTGGGGCTTGGAGCTTGGAGCAGAAGAGCCTGAGGGGTGACCTCATTGCTGTTGATAAAGAAGTGCAGGGCAGTGTCAGGAGGATGGAGCCAGGCTCTGCTCAGGGATGTCCAATGGCAGAACAAGGAGCAATGGAGGCAAGCTGGAGCAGAGGAGGTTCCACAGGAACAGAAGGAAAAACTTTTTCACTGTGAGGGTGGCAGAGCCCTGGAGCAGGCTGCCCAGAGAGGTTGTGGAGTCTCCTTCTCTGGAGACATTTAAACCCCACCTGGATGTGTCCCTGTGTGACCTGCCCTAGGTGATCCTGCTCTGGCAAGGGGGTTGGACTGGATGATCTCTTGAGGGAAAACTTTTTCCCTGTGAGAGAGCCCTGGAACAGGCTGCTTCTCTGGTGACTTCCAAAACCCACCTGGATGCTCTCCTTGTGACCTTCCCTAAGCGATCCTGCTTTGGCAGGGAGGTTGGAGACAATGATCTGTAGAGATCCCTTCCAACCACTAATATTCTGTGATTCTGTGTACCAGATGAAAAGGCTGAAGGTCTTGAGGCAGGTTTCAACTGTAAAACTGCTGTGCAAACTGACACAGGTGGGGGAGTTACTGTAATTGTGCATTGCAAATGATGTCAGAGTCACTTAAACCTAACTTGCATCTTGTTTGTTTGTACTGATACCTGTCAATCCAACCTAAAATTTAGTCAATGTCAAAAGATACTCTCAAGAAGATTTTCACAGATTATCTAACAGTGTGTCTTAAAATTGGCTTAGTTAAATTCATGTTGATTTTGAGGCTAGAAGAGGCATAAATTGCTAGTGCGATCTTTCTGACTGCCAGAGCAGAAAAATTAGATATTCTAAAGAATACTAATCATCTAAAAGAATTCTAAAATTATTCTAAGTGAAAATTATCATCTCCTTGGGAGATGAAAGTTATAGATGCAAGCTTCATTAAAATGCATAATTAGGTACAGGAAATACAAAAGACTGATCATAAAGCAGCACAAACTCAAGCCCTGAACTACTGAAGGTATTCCTGAAGGATTATCTCAGAGTCTTAAAAAGGTGATTTGGATTTGATCAAGAGATTTTAAACCTGTGAAGAAAATGAGGAAAATTTAGGCTGCAGTTATGCCAATGGGAGTTTCATAAATTAAGTGTTGTATGAACTTTGTTCTGAATTTATAATCTAAAATGAAATATGCAGGTTGGCATTCAGGATGAAAGCAGTGCATGTGCCACTTTCATTTGGATTCATTTGCTTGTCTCTAAATTCACAGATTCACACAGTGCATCAGGTTGGAAGGGACCCTCAAAGGGCATCTTGGCCAACCCCCCTGCACTCAGCAGGGATACCTCCAACTAGAGCAGGCTGCACAGGGACACATCCAGTCTGATCTTGAATGTCTCCAGGGATGGGGCCTCAACCCCCAGAGTATTTCACCACTCTCACTGTGCAGAACTTCCTCCTGATGCCCAACCTAAATCTGCCCTGCTCCAGTTTCAAACCGTTGCCTCTCATCCTATCCCCACAGGCCCTTCTGAACAGTCCCTCCCCAGCCTTCCTGTAGGTCCCCTTCAGATAATGAAATGTAGCTCTAAGGTCTCCATGAAGCCTTCTCTTTTCCAGACTGAACAGCCCCAAATCTTTCAGCCTGTCCCCACAGGAGAGGTTCTCCAGCCCTCTGATCATCTTTGTGGCTTTATCTAGACCCACTCCCAGCAGTTCCTTGTCCCTCTTATGCTGGGGGCACCAGAGCTGGACACAGTTCTCCACATGTGGTTGCACCAGAGCTGGACACAGTTCTCCACATGTGGTTGCACCAGAGCTGGACACAGTTCTCCACATGTGGTTGCACCAGAGCAGAGCAGAGCAGAGTGGCAGAATCACCTCCATTGTCCTGCTGGTCAAATTTTTGATGCAGCCCAGGACATGGCTGCCTTCTCAGATGCCAGTGACCATTGCTGGCTGGTGTTGATTTTTTTCGTCAGCTGACAGCTCCAAGTCCTTTATCCTCCAAAATGCTCTTGAGGAACAACTTGCCCAGATGATAAAACGCTGCACTGTCCCTGCCACAGCCTGTAAACCTTCACCAGATCCTGCAGATCTGTGCTGAGCTCTGGATGTGCACAGCTGGACATCATGGCAGGGACTGGCTGGAGAGCAGCCCTGAAGAAAAGGCCTTGGGGGGGCTGGGGGAGGGGAAGG